>UESW01004273.1:508914-521957 GCA_900491605.1 Calamus simplicifolius
CTCGGAAAGGCAAGACGGCCCCACGGCATTAATTAGGGCATCATTGCGCAGGCAATCAAATACGCATCCCCAAATGCAGATCGCACCACTTAAGCCTATACTCCCTACGCCCGAACCTACGCTTCGAACTAGGGAGTGGGGGGCATGTGTTGGGGGGTAGAATCGTCATTGCATTGATAATCATGCGAGGGGGCTAGGATCAGCCCCATCCCTCCGCTCGCTACGATATGCCCCCAAGGAACAAGCTAAACTAATATGGTCCGGCAGGCCATGCTACCTCTGACTTGTTCTTTTTGGGTTTCCATAGCCCGACCTTTCCGAACTACCCATAACTCAACCTTCCCCGAGCTAGCTGTAGCTCGGCCTCTCCGAGCTCCCATAGCTCGGTTTTCCCCAAGCCTCCCATGGCTCGGCTTTCTCCGAGCTTCCATAGCTCGGCTTCCCACGAGCTTCCCATAGCTCGGCTTCCCCCGAGCTTCCTGTAGCTCGTCTTCTCCGAGCTTCCCATAACTCGGCTTCCCACGAGCTTCCCATAGCTCGGCTTCCCCGAGCTTCCTATAGCTCGTCTTTCCTGAGCTTCCCATAGCTCGGCCTCCCCGAGCTCATATAGCTCGGCTTCTCTCGAGCTTCTACAGCTCGGTCTCCCTGAGCGATCCATGACTCGATACTCACCTCCGTGGAACCCGATGCGGGAGAGCCTAGACATATCGTAATAGAATCCCAGGCAAAGAATCATGTTGGAGAGTGGTCTAGGACCTAATATAACTACATGGGACCTACGCATCTATCAGATCTCAGGTCATCAAAGAGCTCTCCTAGCCGTCGATCCCTCAACGAACAAGATACGGATCCCACCGGCCTTACAACGGCCTGATTCGATTCATTCCCGTATCCTAAGAACCTTCGAACCTTCCAAAAGACGCTCAAGATCCAGGTGATTGCCTATAAATACGGCACCCCTATATTCTCTCAGGTATGCGCTCACTGCCCCTGGCTCACTCTCACTCTCACTCTCCTCCACTGCTCGTCGGCGCTCCCCTGGAGCTTCCGATCGGCCACCCCTTGAGAGACTCCCTCTCCCCATTTTCTGTTGATCACCTATCCCCACTGACTTGAGCATCGGAGGATCTTCCGCGGAGGGCCATCCCGCCTCTCGCGTGAGGACTTCTGGCAGGTCCGCCCATAAGGAAGCCGAGATCGATTGCGCCCGAGTCGAAGGACAGATCCCGGCGGCAACAGTAACAAATACCAATGTTATTTTTTAATGTATAAAAGAACATGAGTAAAATATTATTCCATCTAAGCGTTGCCTAGGTAACACTTTCTCGAAAAAAATGTAAATGTTAGAATTTATCAATTTATGTGACCTTTGCAAGATTACACAAGATTGTTTCATAGAGAGGGATTACGAGAGTAGTTGGAATCTAATTTAATTTTGTACTAATTATTTGAAGATCAAAAGGCACAATTATGGCAAACTAAAAGTCATTGCACTTATTATGAAATTAACAAGATAAGGGAGTTACATTGGCCTCTTTACTCCTTCATATATTAATGCTAAATGTAACTCTTGTAACCCTTGGCGATCTTCAATTGTTATAGGAACTAAACGTCTTTGATGAGAAGACATTTAGTCCCATAGTTATCTATAAAAAAGTTGGGATCCCAAACCACACTATTAGACATAAGAAGCATTTTATGTTATGATGCACCACACAAGCACCCATCAGCTATAAAAGAGAAATGGTTTGAAGATTTCGAATAAAAGAAATAAAGTGTTAATACTTTTAGTATACTTTGAAAATATAAAGTTATTTTCAACTGCAACAGATTTTAAGACCCTATAATGGAGAAAGATAAGATCTATATACTTTTAAGATTTAAATCTAATGGTGTTTATGCATCAAAATTAAATCCTAAAAAAAATCAAGGCATCTTTTCTAAGAGCAATATATCAACAGATTTTTTTTAGTAATTTTGATGCCATGTAAAAAATAAGGCCTTAATGTTAGAAAAAAAATACTCAGTGATGCTGCATTCATCATTTAAAGATTTTCAATGATATTTTTTATGTGGGTGTACTTATATGAGCATATAAGATCAAATATGATAGTTGATAACCAACATAATGTGAAGAATGAAGGGTGAGTCAATTGAAAAAAAATTAAACTTAAAGATCAAATGTGCATAATCGAAACAATCTGAATTGAAGAGTTTAACAGAGAAAATTCTTACAAAAATGAATTTACTAATATCTCAAAAGTTCCCTTTTCACAATGAGTTAAAAGAATATTTATGGAGCACAACACTAACCCTAATTCAAGTATTAAATCGATAGAAAATTATATTAGAAATAAGACTTGATAATAAGGAAACATGAAAGATCATACAAGGAATAAGACTTGATAATAGAAAAATATGATGGATTTGTTTGGTATTAATATAAAAATATGGCTAAAATTTGAATCGTTTTTAATGAAAATTTTAAAGAAAATCTGCCAAAAAAAAACCTTGAATCTTGTTTAATCATATGCTTGCTCACAAGATAGAAAAAAAAAACTAAATATTTAATTATTAAAAATCCTACTCATAAATTTATTGGCTTTTATTAAGTTTGACATGATCATGCTAGTTATATTTGTATCTTTTACTGTGATTTTATACTAACTTCTTAAAAGTTTTTGATCTCACACTTTCAATGTTCTTAGAGAACCTCAAGCTTCCAATCCCAAACCAATTACCTATCATAGTGGCTTAATCTAACCACAATAAGTAGGAAATTAAGTAAAAATATTAAGGAATTTATTAAAAATAATATTAATGATTACATGATGTCAAGAGAATGCAATCGAGGTCTATTTTAAGGTATTGATTGGCTTTGATTGAAATTCCTAGAAAAAGAAGAGAGAATCTCTTAAATCAATTCTAAAGCCATGTGTTTCCCCATCCTTGCAGCATTAATTTCCTAGGCTTGGAAAATTCTATACCAAACAAATGCTTTGCTATATCCTTTTCATAGATGTATTGGTTGAGCTTCTACATATCTTCTTGGATGATCAATAGATGGTCCTCGTAAAACTTGTACTTACACCAATTAGGATTAGGAGTTCTAAGTAGTAGTTTCTATGAGTGGAGACAAGCACATTATCTTGAACTTCTTTAACTTCTAACAGTGAAGATTTGGATATGGGCAAAATTTGAAGACTAATCTTTTTGCCAATAATTTCATAATGGTCAAAATACGCTATTAAGTTAAGAGACATTAATGGTTGTGCTTATTTGAAAGCAAGCATTTTCATTAAATTCATACATCCGTGTTTGCTTAAATTTTTATAAAAATCATTTAATTTTAAAAAATATTTTATTATATTTAAGCTTTTTTTTAGTGTATTAACATGCATTAGACAACTAATAAAAGTATGATCTCAATTTCTCAGCCTATATTTATTTAATATTTTATCATTTTTTATTGATATTTTATCATTTAAATAAAGTCACGATAGCCTTGTCTTTTATCATTTTTTTTTCATTAATGGTAGCTGATGGGGCCAGTTGACCCCATGAAAAATAAATTTTTTTGGATGGCCCACCTCAATCTCGGCGTCGGCCGACGGCTCCAAGGCCGCCACCTCCAAGAACGACACCTCCAAGGCCACGGCTCCATGACCGACGGCTCCAAGACCGATGGCCCCAAAGGCCGACACCTCCAAGGCCGACGGCCCCAAAGGCCAACGGCTCCATGACCGACGGCTCCAAGACTGACGACCCCAAAGGCCGATACCTTCAAGACCGACGGCTCCATGACCGACGGCTCCAAGACCGACGGCCCCAAAGGCCGACGTCTCCATGACCGATGCCTCCAAGACCGACGGCCCCAAAGGCCGACGGCTCCAAGACTGACGGCCCCAAAGGCCGACGGCTCCATGACCGACGGCTCCAAGACTGACGGCCCCAAAGGCCGACACCTCCAAGGCCGATGGCTCCAAGACTGACAGCCCCAAAGGCCGATGGCTCCATGACCGACGGCCCCAAGACCGGCAGCTTCAAGACCGGCACCTCCAAGACTGATGGCCCCAAAGGCCGGCACCTCCAAGACCGACGGCCCCAAAGGCCGACGGCTCCAAGACCGACGACCCCAAAGGCCGACGGCTCCATGACCGATGGCCCAAAGGCCGACACTTCCAAGGCCGACACCTCCAAGACCGACGGCCCCAAAGGCTGACACTCCAAGACCGATGGCCCCAAAGGCCGACGGCTCCATGACCGACTGCTCCAAGACCGACGGCCCCAAAGGCCGACACCTCCAAGACCGACAGCTCCATGACCGACGGCCCCAAGACCGGCAGCTCCAAGACCGGCACCTCCAAGACCGATGGCCCCAAATGCCGACGGCTCCAAGACCAGCGCCTTCCTAGGCGGCCCGGCACTCTCATAGCCGGCCCCCTACGTCTCCAAGCTAGGCGGCCCCGACACTTCCCATCCGGTCCCGGCACTCTCCTAGCCGGCCCCATACGTCTCCAAGCTAGGCGGCCGGCACTTCCCAGCGGCCCCGGCACTTCCTAGCCGGCCCCGACACCTTCCCAAGTGGCCCGGCAACTTCCTAGCCGGCCCCCGGCGTCTCCAGCTCCGCCGAGTCGGCCAAGGCCATCTCGGCCGGACTCGGACCTGGCACCTCCAAGTCCATCGATTCGGCCCTGCCCCAGCACTGTCTTGCCAGCGGGATTGGCTCCAGCCATCTCGGGTCGACCCGGCTCGGCCCTGATAAGATGGGATTTCCCAGTTCCCGCCAGATCAGCCCCAGCGGTTCAAGAAACTGCCTCTCTGACGCGCGCCGCTCGACAACGCCAGACGCGCGCCGCCCGACAGCGCCAGACGCGCACCGCCCAATAGCCCGCCGGCTGATGGGACGTAGCCCACTAACTAGCCCAGATTCACGCAAGGGCTCAGCAGATCTTTTGACTTCAAGCAATCCCACGTGATCATGCCAGGATCAACCCCTATAAAAAGATGAATCCACTCACCAAACAGGTATGCGCGATAACCCCCAAAATCGCCATCTCAACTCTCAGAAAGGGATTCCTCCTCTCTGAGATCCCTCTTTCTACACTAAAAAGGGCTCACTCGAGCCCCTCTTCAGCTATGACCTCAGTCACTAACTTGGCCGTCGAGGGTCCTACCGGAGACCCCTCGGTCCCGGACTTTTCTGCAGGTAACCTGGTGAAGAAGCGACTCCATTTCCGACGTCCAGGAGAGATGATTGAGCGTCATCAGATTGGCGCGCCAGGAAGGGGGGACACGCTGAAGGAAGGAACGCTGTCTCCTTGAGCTATAAGTTTCCGTCCCCTCTAAGATTGGTATGGTGGTGATGCGCATGCCAGAGGTTCTTACCAATCGTGCTGGGGGCATCCACATCGCACTAGGCAGCGAAAGGCCACCCCCTCTGCTCCTTCACCACCAACTTCAGCTGCTCTGATTAACCAGCTGGCCATCCTCAATCGGCAAGATCAAGCTTTGAAAGTAGCAGTTCATGAACTGCAGAAGCAGCGCTCGGGGACCACCCAGCAGCACCCCAAGCCTCTCAGCAACGCATGGACTCTCCCAGCCATTCATCTTCAATGACCGCCGACTGTCGAGGCTTTCCTCAACGGACTCCAGCCTTGTCCCGGTTTCCAGCTTCTTCCCAGCCACAGGCATCTCATCCTGGCCTCCAATGCAAGAGAAGGCCCAAGTAAGGGCAACGACGCTTCCAAACGACTAACATGACTCCTGGGGGGCAGGTCACCAGCGGACGAAAGTGCTCAAACCCGCAAAAGGAAAACATGGGAGCTACAAGAGCTAAGTACATTACTTAAGACATTTTCTTTCAGTAATACTTAAAAATGTCATGCAGGGAAGACCTACCTTGCATCAACATACAAGGCCAACCTCGCTTTGGCGTCAAAAAGCCCTGGGCCAGCCAGGCACAAAGACCGGCTCTGCATCGGCACCAAAGACCGGCTCCATCGGCACCAAAGACTGACTCTGCGTCGGCACCAAAGACCGGCTCCGCGTCGGCAACAAGACCGGCTCCGTGTCGGCAACAAAGACCGACTCCGTGTCGCACCTCAAGACCGACTCCGCGTCGGCACCAAAGACCGACTCCGCATCGGCAACAAAGACCGACGCCGCGTCGGCACCAAAGACCGACTTTGCATCGGCAACAAAGACCGACTCCGCGTCGGCACCAAAGACCGGCTCCGCATCGGCAACAAAGACCGACTCCGCGTTGGCACCTCAAGACCGACTCCGCGTCGGCAACAAAGACCGACTCCGCATCGGCACCAAAGACCGACTCCGCGTCAGCAACCAAGACCGACTCCATGTCGGCAACAAAGACCGGCTCCGCGTAGGCAACAAAGATCGAACACGACGCAAAGGCAAATGGCTATGAAAAAGCTAAGTATACTGCATTTGAGAAAAAGTTTCTTTTCATTAGCATCTGAATGCATTACAGGAAAACCACCAAAGACCGACTCCGCGTCGGCACCAAAGACCGACTCCGCGTCGGCACAAAGGCACCTGAGCCTGGCCCAAGCACCCTCTGGTCATCCTCCGGGGTTCAAAAGGTTCTCGACGGCCTCAACTTTGCCTCAACGGCTAACTGACAAGCATCCCCCCAAAAAGTTAGCGTACGCTACTTTCAGTGGCGGGCGTGAGGTAATCAATTTGCCTCCAAAAAATTTCTTGAAGTTCTACACTCCTTTCGCTTAAGCTGATGCAGGGCACGCAAGCTCAAGGAGTGTGGGGGGCATTTGATGGGGCCAGTTGACCCTATGAAAAATAAAATTTTTTGGACAGCCCACCTCAATCTCGGCGTCGGCCGACGGCTCCAAGGCCGCCACCTCCAAGGCCGACACCTCCAAGGCCGAGGCTCCATGACCGACGGCTCCAAGACCGACGGCCCCAAAGGCCGACACCTCCAAGGTCGACGGCTCCAAGACCAACCGACCCCAAAGGCCGACACCTCCAAGACTGACGGCTCCATGACCGATGGCTCCAAGACCGACGGCCCCAAAGGCCGACGTCTCCATGACCGACGCCTCCAAGACTGACGGCCCCAAAGGCCGACACCTCCAAGACCGACGGCCCCAAAGGCCGACGACTCCAAGACTGACGGCCCCAAAGGCCGACGGCTCCATGACCGACGGCTCCAAGACCACGGCCCAAAGGCTGACACCTCCAAGGCCGACGGCTCCAAGACCGATGGCCCCAAAGGCCAACGGCTCCATGATCGACGGTTCCAAGACTGACGGCCTCAAAGGCCGACACCTCCAAGACCGACGGCTCCATGACCGACGGCTCCATGACCGACGGCTCCAAGACCGGCAGCTCCAAGACCGGCACCTCCAAGACCGACGGCCCCAAAGGCCGGCACCTCCAAGACCACGGCCCCAAAGGCCGACACCTCCAAGACCGACGACCCCAAAGGCCGACGGCTCCAAGGCCGACAGCCCCAAAGACCGACGGCTCCATGACCGACGCCCCAAAGGCCGACACCTCCAAGACCGACGGCCCCAAAGGCCGACACCCCCAAAGGCCGACACCTCCAAGACCGACACTCCATGACCGACGGCCCTAAGACCGACAGTCCAAGACCGAACCTCTAAGACCGACGGCCCCAAAGGCCGACGGCTCCAAGACCAGTGCCTTCCCAGGTGGCCCGTGTCACGCCCCAGACCCAAATATCGGGCTAGGGTGACAACCCACCGCATGCCGGGCACGCAAGGCGTCACAAATTTTTCACACATAACACCAATATATATATAATCAGGTCAAATACATCACTCAATACTAAAAGTTTTGGTTTACAAACCCTTACACACCACAATAATAAAGTTTGGGCATCAAGCCCTACACATAAGCAATACTGGGGTTACAACAAAATAATGGGTCTTGATTTATTTAATAGAAGATCCATCACCCCAACCATCCATCTTCAATCTCGTGGCTCTGACAAAAACATTGTAAGATTTTTATGAGCTTACACTCAATAAGTAAGCCACGTTATACAGTCAAATCTTAGCATAACAATCTATAAGAACATAAATGATTTGCATGCTTAAACATTCCACAAATACTCAAACATGCAATGTAAGTAAACCCACTGTTTATACTCTCAATGGTAGCTGTAAATGTGACCCACGGCCCTGCAATATCTCAATAGTGTACCAACAAGCATCCCCCTACTGAAAGGGTCCAGATACCAGGGTCACGCCATATCATAATCCACCAGAACACATACTTTATATGTGTGATGCACCTCGAACCAAGCAGAACACATCCTCTAGATGTGTGATGCCACCTCATAGAACTCAGAACACATCCTCTAGATGCGTGATGCCATCTCGAACCCAAGCAGAACACGTCCTCTAGACGTGTGAATGGCATAAACAAGCAGAACACGTCCTCTAGACGTGTAGGTGGCATAAACAAGCAGAACACATCCTCTAGATGTGTGTGGCATAAATCATCAGAACACATCCTCTAGATGTGTGTGTGGTATGACATGATAAAGGAGAACCGCGGCGACACATAACAGCACCTCACATCATGCACAAACATATCAATAACATCTTCATATTGCATAAACAGTGGATTATACTTATTTAACAATTGCATGTAATATATCACATCAATGTCATAATAACTGCATCTCTCATGCATGGCATCCACATATGAAATCATTCTCAATAATAGCACACAAATACTCAAACATGCAATGTAAGTAAACCCACTGTTTATACCCTCAATGGTAGCTACAAATGTGACCCACGGCCCTGCAATATCTCAATAGTGTACCAACAAGTATCCCCCTACTGAAAGGGTCAAGATACCAGGGTCACGCCATGTCATAATCCACCAAAACACATACTTATATGTGTGATGCCACCTCGAACCAAGCAGAACACATCCTCTAGACGTGTGTGTGGCATAAATCATCAGAACACATCCTTTAGATGTGTGTGTGGTATGACATGATAAAGGAGAACCACGGCGACACATAACAGCACCTCACATCATGCACAAACATATCAATAACATCTCTATTTGCATAAACAGTGGATTATACTTACTCAACAATTGCATGTAATATATCACATCAATATAATAATAACTGCACCTCTCATGCATAGCATCCACATATGAAATCATAGCACATAAACAACCATGTGTTCATAATATTCATCTGCTTACAATTTAGCCAATCATAATTCTTCATGTCACAATATAATTCACAATTTAAACATTCATATAATGAATAATTTATTAAATACTGATAACTGGCTTACTTACCTCAGTACGCAATCCAATAGGTATAAATAAGCTAGTCAGATGTCTGAGCACCTACAGGATCATTTTTACAATTAATTTATTAGAATACAATATTAAAATGACCCTTAGAATTTCTACCCAGACTAGTTCACGGGCCCTACTTTGGGCTCGAATATCTCCCACTATACATACCCAATTGGGGAAGTAAAAATACCCCATGAAACTAGAATTCACCAAGATTCTAGCCATATAATTATTTTGCTAATCCCGGCCCGTTACGGGGCCCAAAAATCAGCCTCAAAACTGCTCGCTGCACGGCCCAGAAGGCCCAAACTAGGCCGGCCCAGCCGGCCCATGGCCAACATCCAACCCCCGCTCCCCTGTTTCGCCCGAAACAGGTGACAGCTTCTGGCCGGCGGCCAGGGCCGCCGCCGGCCTAATCCCGTCCGGCCCGGCCACCGAGGCCGGGCCGGAGCCGGCCGCCACCGCGGCCGACCTCCTTCCTCCCTCTCTCTCTCAATTTCTCTCCCTCTCTCTTTCTCTCCGCTGCTCCCGCGTGAAATTCTCCGTGCCGGCATCGAATCCGGCTAAATTGGGGCCGGTCCGGCCGCCGTTGGCCAGACCAGAGCCGGCCGCCGCCGCGGCCGGCCTCCCCTCTCTCTCTCTCCTTAATTCTCTCTCTCCCTCTCTTTCTCTCTTTTTCTCCCGCAGAGTGCGCACGGTGCCGGCAGCTCGGCCGGCCACCAGGGCCGGCCGGACCTCCACCGACGCACGCCCGGCGCCGGTGGAGGTCACCGGCCAATCCTCAGGCCCGGCCAGGCGATGGGCACGCCGCCGGGCCCGAACCAAGGATCGGCACAATGAACGTGCCGATCTCTCTCTTGCTCTCTCACTGGTTCTATTTCTCTCTCTCTCTCTGGCTCTCTTTCTCTCTCTCTCTTCCCAACTATTTCTCTCTCAGGCTCTCTCTCTCTCTGGTTCTCTTTCTCTCTCTCTCTGGCTCTCTCTCTGGCATTAAGAGGATGGGCAAGGGAACGTACCTGAGGAGGAAGCGCGCCAGTGTGAAGGAAGGAGTCCTCCTCCTTCATATTTAATTCTCACGCGCCGCCTCGCAAAGAGACTCCGGAAACCCATTCGTTACGCAAATTGTAAACTTAATCGCCACGTAAAACCGCAGGAATCCCAAGCGTCACCCGTCCCAGGGATCCTATGCTAAATTTCACGAACAAGGTAATTAAGGTCTCGGGGGTTACATTCTCCCCTCCTTATAAAAATTTCGGCCTCGAAATTGGTATACTATAAATCTCAAAAGTCAACAATCTTAAATGGATAATTTACCTTCAATTAATTGTGGATACATTTAATTTCTTCCTCAAGTTACCAAATAGCCTCCATCTCAGAATGATTACTCTACTGAACCTTGACATAAGAATGCTACACATCTCAGAACTTGATCCACGATGCACACAAGATGATCTTCATAGTCAATTCTTTCTTAAGCTAAATTGGTTCAAGTTCTAACACATAACGGGGTTTGAAATACACCTCCTCAGTCATAAAGATATGAAACACATTGAACACCCCAAAGAGTAATGAAGATAGTGCTAAGCTATAAGCCACCTCCTTTATTTTGATCAAAATCTCAAATGGCCCAATGTATTGTGGCTCAAATCACCTCTAACACAAATCTCATCATATCATTGATTAGTAAAACTTCCAAATGATTTTCAACCTGAAATTTCAAATCTTTCTTTTTGACATCAACATAACTTTTCTATTGACTCTGAGCTACATGAAGCTGCTTTAATTAACGATACTTTTCATAGTTGCTACACCAGCTCAGTCCAAAATTGTCTCTCTCTCACCTCATCTCAATATGAAGGGAATCTACACCTTATATCATAGACAATTGAAATGAATCCATTTGAATGTTGGCTTGGTAATCATTAAAATAAGCAATTTCACTAAGGGTAAGAAGCTATACCAAGCACTTTCTAAATCCATCACACAGGCTCGCAGTATATCATCAAAATCTAATTGGTTCATGCAGATTGTCCATCTATTTGAGGGTGGAAGGCTGGACAGAAATTCAGCTTAATCCACTAAGCCTTATGATGACATCATCGAATTAGGAGAGTGAGACAAATGGGTTCAGACTCAATTTACGCAGTTACCATTAAACCAAAAACAAATATTAACATTTTATCCCGCTAAAATTTCATCCTCGAAATTAAATGTCCACAAATTTTGTACCATTAAAGATACTCACTAGCAAACTTTTATTTCATTCCCAAGTACCCAAATGACATGTCCAACTTTCAAAATTAATTTGATCTTTCTACCAAATAAAATTGAATTCCTTAAGAAGTATTTCTTTTGAATTAGATATAAGATAGTTTTCTTCCAATGCTCTCTCAACTCATAAATAGTTGAATGTGCCATTAATCATTACGACACTTATTTCAATCATCATAACATACTTGGTTTCACTCTTGAATACTTCAAGCTAACATCAATGAACATTATGCCAATCATTTAGGATATCTTTCATAATTATCATAATCAACTAATTTAATTTCTTTGAATAATAGTGCCATCATTAATCATCAGTATGATTAATTTATCTCCTTCATATTTATCAATAATACCACCATAACCAATCAATTTCTCTTGAATAGGTCAGTATATCCTCAATAAATAATGCAATTTAAATGATTCAAATTCTTGAATCGATTATTTCGTTACCAATGATTATCAAAATCATCTATAGATTATGCAATGTCTCATGCCATAACATGACCAACTAATTTAAACCCTTCAAATATCTCAAAGTGACTTCACTAATCTAGCTCAGATGGATACAAGACTTATAAGGTCAATAAAGATTGAAAATGCACTTACCATCCGAAAGACATAATTGAAAATTATAGTAATCTCTCTATGACTTGAAAGTGATAATAGATGTACCCTTAACCATAATCCATAACTGATAATAATCAAAATAAAATCATCTCCCTCCTATTTTCTTAACAATAATTATGCCACTTATGGATGATTGATAATTTATCCATCCTGGAGAAAGATATCTACTTAGGAACTATGAAGAAAGGTACAATAAGTATGCACGATAAATTAATGAATAGATATCTTGATTTAGAAATCTATTAACAGATGAAAATTCCCATGAAATTCTTTATCAGTGGAGTTTATCTTATTCTCATTATTGCTAAAATCTTTCACTTTCTACCATCAAAATATTTGATCATTTATAGCCAAAATCAGTTCTAAAGATTAATAGAGTCTACTGCTCTCAAAAACTTAAACAGTAATTGTCTCAGAATTTAAAATTTTATATTCTTCCTAAATGGTCCATCAAGATATAATATGCAGTCAACTATTTCATTAGCATCAATATCAACCATCTCCACATCTAGCAAATTAACAATCAGTTTTGAACATGCAATATCCATAATAAAAGTTCTCTTAGTAAAATTCACTATATATACTTATCCATCCAGACTCAAATTCAGAAAGTACTCAATTGTGATTGATCAAAAACATGTAATTAACTATTTCATTCCCAAAATATCATCAATATTAATCATCCCTATAACCAGCAGATTAGCTCATAATCTTAAACTTACAATATCAACAATGTAAGTTCTACAAATAAAAATTTATTATATACATCCACATTCAAATTTAGATTTACTAACTCCAAATCCACATAT
>UESW01004273.1:524768-668241 GCA_900491605.1 Calamus simplicifolius
AGCTAAAACCTCTAGAAGCCCTTGCTCCCCCATTGGTCAAGGTCACCAGCTTGGGAGTCCTCATAATATCATTGGCTTGCGATGGTTCATTCTTAATCCCTATCAAATTGATATTTCAATTAATATCTTGATAAACTTTAATTTCAAGCTTCCAAGCATAATTCATGAAATTCCTTGAAAGTCATAATTGTCTCCCATATCATCCTAGTATTTTGCCTAGAGTGTCATCACGCATGTGTCCCTAAGGTCAAACCCTAGGCTCTGATACCACTAAAGCTGTCATGCCCAGACCCAAATACGGGCTAGGGGTTGACAACCCGCCGCGTGCCGGGCACGCAAGGCGTCACAAATTTTTCACACATAACACCAATATATATAATCAGGTCAAATACATCACTCAATACTAAAAGTTTTGGTTTACAAAACCCTTACACACCACAATAATAAAGTTTGGGTATCAAGCCCTACACATAAGCAATACGGGTTACAACAAAATAATGGGTCTTGATTTATTTAATAGAAGATCCATCACCCCAACCATCCATCTTCAATCTCGTGGCTCTGACAAAAACATTGTAAGATTTTTATGAGCTTACACTCATAAGTAAGCCACGTTATACAGTCAAATCTTAGCATAACAATCTATAAGAACATAAATGATTTGCATGCTTAAACATTCCACAATACTCAAATATGCAATGTAAGTAAACCCACTATTTATACTTTCATGGTAGCTGTAAATGTGACCCACGGTCCTGCAATATCTCAATAGTGTACCAATAAGCATCCCCCTACTGAAGGGTCCAGATACCAGGGTCACGCCATATCATAATCCACCAGAACACATACTCTATATGTGTGATGCCACCTCGAACCAAGCAAACACATCCTCTAGATGTGTGATGCCACCTCATAGAACTCAGAACACATCCTCTAGATGCGTGATGCCATCTCGAACCCAAGCAGAGCACGTCCTCTAGACGTGTGAATGGTATAAACAAGCAGAACACGTCCTCTAGACGTGTAGGTGGCATAAAACAAGCAGAACACATCCTCTAGATGTGTGTGGCATAAATCATCAGAACACATCCTCTAGATGTGTGTGGTATGACATGATAAAGGAGAACCGCGGTGACATATAACAGCACCTCACATCATGCACAAACATATCAATAACATCTTCATATTGCATAACAGTGGATTATACTTATTTAACAATTGCATGTAATATATCACATCAATGTCATAATAACTGCATCTCTCATGCATGGCATCCACATATGAAATCATTCTCAATAATAGCACACAAATACTCAAAACATGCAATGTAAGTAAACCCACTGTTTATACCCTCAATGGTAGCTGCAAATGTGACTCACGGCCCTGCAATATCTCAATAGTGTACCAACAAGTATCCCCTACTGAAAGGGTCAAGATACTAGGGTCACGCCATGTCATAATCCACCAGAACACATACTCTATATGTGTGATGCCACCTCGACCAAGCAGAACACATCCTCTAGACGTGTGTGTGGCATAAATCATCAGAACACATCCTCTAGATGTGTGTGTGGTATGATATGATAAAGGAGAACCGCGCGGACATAACAGCACCTCACATCATGCACAAACATATCAATAACATCTCTATTTTCTAAACAGTGGATTATACTTACTCAACAATTGTATGTAATATATCACATCAATATAATAATAACTGCACCTCTCATGCATAGCATCCACATATGAATCATAGCACATAAACAACCTGTGTTCTAATTCATCTGCTTACAATTTAGCCATCACAATTCTTCATGTCACAATATAATTTACAATTTAAACATTCATAATGAATAATTTATTAAATACTGATACTGGCTTACTTACCTCAGTACGCAATCCAACAGGTATAAATAAGCTAGTCAGATGTCTGAGCACCTACAGGATCATTTTCACAATTAATTTATTAGAATACGAATATTAAAATGACCCTTAGAATTTCTACCCAGACTAGTTCACGGGCCCTACTTTGGGCTCAAATATCTCCCACTATACATACCCAATTGGGGAAGTAAAAATACCCCATGAAACTAGAATTCACCAAGATTCTAGCCATATAATTATTTTGCTAATCCTGGTCCATTATGGGGCTCAAAAATCAGCCTCAAAACTGCTCGCTGCACGGCCCAGAAGGCCCAAACCAGGCCGGCCCAGCCGGCCCATGGCCAAAATCCAACCCCCGCTCCCCTGTTTTGCCCGAACAGGGGACAGCTTCTGGTCGGCGGCCAGGGCCGCTGCCGGCCTAATCCCGTTAGGCCCGGCCACCGGAGGCTGGGCCGGAGCCGGCCGCCGCGCGGCCGGCCTCCTTCCTCCTCTCTCTCTCTCAATTTCTCTCCCTCTCTCTGTTTCTCCGCTGCTCCCGCGTGAAATTCTCCGCGCCGACATCGAATCCGGCTAAATTGGGGCCGGTCCGGCCGCCGTGGCCGGACCAGAGCTGGCCGCCGCCGCGGCCGGCCTCCCTCTCTCTCTCTCTCTCCTTAATTCTCTCTCTCTCCCTCTCTTTCTCTCTTTTCTCCCGCATAGTGCGCACGGTGCCGGCAGCTCCGGCCGGCCACCAGGGCCAGCCGACCTCCACCGAACGCACGCCTGGCGCCGATGGAGGTCACTGGCCAATCCTCAGGCCCGGCCAGGCGATGGGCACGCCGCCGGGCCCGAACCAAGGATCGGCACAGTGAACCGTGCCGATCTCTCTCTCGCTCTCTCACTGGTTCTCTTTCTCTCTCTCTCTGGCTCTCTCTCTCTCTCTGGCTCTCTTTCTCTCTTTCTCTTCCCGGCTATTTCTCTCTCAGGCTCTCTCTCTCTGGCATTAAGAGGATGGCAAGGGAACGTACCTGAGGAGGAAGCGCGCCAGTGTGAAGGAAGGAGTCCTCCTCCTTCATATTTAATCCTCATGCGCCGCTCGCAAAGAGACTCCGGAAACCCATTCGTTACGCAGAATTGTAAACTTAATCGCCACGTAAAACCGCAGGAATCCCAAGCGTCACCCGCCCAGGGATCCTACGCTAAATTTCATGAACCAGGTAATTAAGGTCTCGGGGTTACAGCCCGACACTCTCCTAGCCGACCCCTTACGTCTCCAAGCCTAGGCGGCCCCGGCACTTCCATTCGGCCCCGACACTCTCCTAGCCGGCCCCGGCACCTTCCCAAGCGGCCCAGCAACTTCCTAGCCGACCCCCGGCGTCTCCAGCTTCGCCGAGTCGGCCAAGGCCATCCCCGGTCGGCCCGACTAGGCCCCGGCATCTCCAGCTCCGCCGAGTCGGCAAGGCCAATCCCCGGCCGGCCGGACTCGGACCCGGCACCTCCAAGTCCATCGATTCGGCCCCGCCCCAGCACTGTCTTGCCAGCGGGATTTGCCCCAGCCATCTCGGGTCGACCCGGCTCGGCCATGATAAGACGGGATTTTTCAGTTCCCGCCAGATCAGCCCCAGCGGTTCAAAAACCGCCTCTCTGACGCGCGCCGCCCGACAGTGCCAGACGCACGCCGCCCAACAGCCCCGCCGGCTGATGGGACGTAGCCCACTAACCAGCCCAGATTCATGCAAGGGCTCAGTAGATCTTCTGACTTCAAGCAATCCCACGTGATCATTTCAGATCAACCCCTATATAAAGGTGAATCCACTCACCAAACAGGTATGCGCGATAACCCCCAAATCACCATCTAACTCTAAGAAAGGGATTCCTCCTCTATGAGATCCCTCTTTCTACACTAAAAAGGGCTTACTCGAGCCCCTCTTCAGCTGTGGCTTCAGTCACTAACTTGGCCATCGAAGGGTCCCACCAGAGACCCCCTCCAATCTAGAGACTTTTCTACAGATAATCTGATGAAGAAGTGCCTCTGTTCCCGATGTCAAGAAGAGGTGATTGAGCGTTATCAGTAGCCATTAATGAATGCATGCATATAGGTAGTTGGATGAATGGATGGATGGATGGTTAGAATGCATTGTATTAAATGTGAACCATTTACCCAATAACAACCTTAGGTCAGGATGGTTAGAATGCATTGTATTAAATGTGAACCATTTACCCAATAACAACCTTAGGTCAGGATGGTTAGAATGCATTGTATCCAATCTCGAGACTTTTTTATTTATTTTTTTTTTTTTTTTTTTTATTTTTCATTCTGATCCACTTCACTCGAGCCGCGAACCAGTAGTCGAGGCCAGTAAGGGAAACGATGAGGAAAAAGAAAACCCTTGGCTGAATTCGGCCATGGGAAACGTGTGATGCCCCTCTCGGATGCTCGAGATTCCGGAAGCCTGGTTGGGATCACCTCTCGCCGCCTCAGGACCCACTGGTGCTGCCGATATCCCAGGTAGAAAAAAAAAAAAAAAAATCCTACCTTTAGATGCCCAAGGAAATTTTCTAGGGTTCGGGATACTTAGCAACTCGCCGTGGATCCCATGGGAATCAATAATAATACGAAGAGTGGGCTGTCAGCACTTGCTGCGTCTCCTTGCGCTCAGCTCAGAACCGCCTACCACGACTGCTTCAATAGGTTCTCTAATCCCCTAAGCCTCAGATTTCTCTTCCTTATAGCATCACATCAGGCCAAAAAAATTTGTTCTTGGAGTTATACAATCCGGTTTCTTTGCTTTTCCTTGAATAAAATCGAATTTTTATGGGGAAAAATGGCCAGGTGGTATTCCGAGAAGTTCTCGAAGGGCCAGTGGGACAAAGAGGAGTGCGTCTCCGAGTGGGACAAGTACAGAGCCTGCCTTGCTGTGAGTTCCCCTATTTTATTGTATCATTCTTGGTCATTTTCCAGTCACAGATTTTATTTAGCATGTCTTCTTGGTTGAATGGATGTACCTTTTTGGTTCAAATGGAAGTTGTATTGTAAAGGAAAAAAGAGAGAATTTTTTCACACATGGATGCAATAATTTGAAGTTCATTTGTGTTTCTTTGCTTGTTTTATTAGGGTTAAGAGAGTTAAGGTTGCATATGAACAGAGGACTATGATAGATATGAGATAATAGAGATGGTTAGATGGCAATTGAAAAGCGAGTTCTTTTGTGCTTGCTGATCATGGCTGCTTATACTGTAAATCAATGGAATTAGTGAGGTTGTGCTTGCGATCCACTTACTATTTTGAAATGGGTAGGAGTAGGATTAGGATGTCTTCATTGTGAAAAAGCTATAAACTTATGTGATTTAATCTAACATATCTTCCCTAATCAGTGAGGGTGTCTTTGGGGGAAAAAAATTGAAGATTTGAGAAAACATCAAAGAAGAAGAAGTTAAACAATAAAAGAAACAAAATATATCTCATTGGCACTATTAATGGTACCAGCACATTGACTCTCTCTTATCATTAGGTTCATGGACTGGAAGCTTGGACTCTCTTTTATAGCAAATATGTTAATCTATCATGTAAAAGGTTGATAACTAGCATGTTTTTGCCTGCCTTGATGGGGAAGAAAATTTTTGTCCTTCTTCTTTGTTATTATTGTTTCAGGATTGAGCTTCTGATGTCTTCAAACTTTATGTTCCAACTTTTAAATTTAAATTTTCACCATCACTCTTACAGCAACATTTGCAAGACAAGCATCTGAGGCGTATATTCTTGGAAGCAGAAGCTTCCGCATCTTCTATTAAAGATGATGCTGGCTCCTCAGTGGATGCAGATGGTGCTTTCCGCTAGTGATGGCTCTATACAGGATGTGCTCTGTATCTAACAGTTGTAACAGAAGCTGGTAATTTGTCCTTAAAGAAATCTTCCTTAAAAATTAGCAATTGCATCTGAAATTCTTTATTCAGGTCTCCCTGTACTTTTTTGTATTAATACCTGATTGCACTCACAGTGTACTCATTCTGCTGGAATGGTTGATGATAATAATCTCTTGCACTAACTGTAGATTGTTAAGAGCGCTAGCACATGTTTCCATGTATTAGAGTTCCTCCAAGCTCTGAGTGAATGCAGCACTTGTACAGGCTGCCTTTGGATTAGTCAAATCTCCCTCAACACCCATATCATTAGTCCTAGCGTGCTGTCGTTTCTGCGAGATAGACCATTGTTTCTTCTATGCAAACTATCCTTCCTACTATATAAACCATCCCTTGCACTGAAGCCAAGTCTAGCTGCTTATTTTAATTTTAGGTTTACCCATGCTATGTGCCAAATTGAGAAGACATTTAGCAATCTTATCACAGTTGCATTAAGCCCTCCTTATGCTAATCCTTGCGTTGCTTCCTGACCTATTTCCCCCTGATCTAATCTATTAAGTCCGCACTCCAACCCATCATGTGCTTTCTTCAGTACCTTAAACATTCCATGCTAACTTTTTCCTGTTGTTAGACAATAGAAAAGCCATGAATTATGCACGTTCGACCATGCGAATCACCACCCAAGACAAGAATTGATGGCCTTTGGCTTCCTAAAGGAGCACCATCAGGTCGGTTGTGGAGACACCAATCCCCATGGTGGAACATTTCATTGGCCAAATCATACAGGTCATTGTCTTCATTTTGCCTTTTTATCCCTAGCAAAGTTCAGGCATCAACCATTGTTCACCTCCACAAGTTCATGATTTCAACCTAAAGCCCAACCCCATGCTTCCAATAATCCCTATCTTGGTATTGCTCATGCTCTCTCCAGCCCTTAATAGAGAATATTCCAACATCTATCTTTTCAGGGCATGATGGGCTGGGTGCAGTTAACCACATATGGTCCATTCTAAAGGTCCTGTCAACAGATCCTTTACTCTTGTCACGTGCATTTGTCCTTTGGTGATTGCTTCATTGCTTGTACTTGTGCTTCTGTCCACCTTGAATGATAATCCTTGGACCTTGCCTCTCCTAGATCCTGTCTCCACAATCCATTAGCTTCCTAATTGCCACCAAACTCTAGACCACTGACCTTGTGTTACAACTCCTGTGTTACAAAAAGCTGAATTCTACCCATCAATGGCATATTTATCTTCTGACATCCTTGCAATATTGAATAGCATCCTGACCTTGTTCACATGTGCTTTAAGTCCGAATCATGCTCTTCTTTGGGGCCAAACTGCTTTTCATGTTCTCATACAGGGGTTGCACCTTCAACTCCTGCTTAGGCTTGTCACTTGTCATGATAGTTTAATGGTCTTCTCCTTGTTGCTATACCTGGCACCCACTGGAGTCTTGCAATCAATGCAACATTTGCTTCTCAGGTATTAGAGAACCAGATGTATAAATCTTGACCTTTAAAAAAAAAAAATTATTTTATTGATAAACAATGTCTATAACAATTCCCATGTTGATTTTCCAGTGCTATTCTATTGTTCCGCTTCAAATATTAGTTTTGGATGTTCTTCCTGCATCGTAGACATGGCAGCCATGCACGTTTGGTTATCCATCTCTTGTGTCTTCTGATCTCATTATGTGGCCTTTTAAAGACAAATACAGCTAAAATGAGCAAGCATGAATTTTTAGATTGTCACATTCAAGGAGCCATTTCTTTGAACCTCCAATTGCTTCTGTTGTATCAGAAAAATTGGTAATCTCTACCTGGGCATGTACCTGTACTTCAGAAGCCCCCATTTTTTAAAAGTCTCATGGAATACAATTCTGCTTAGTTTGCAAGTACCTCCAGTATCTTCATTAGATATGCGCCATGATGTTCTGAACATAACTCTGAATGACATTGATATCTGGTTGTTTGTCCATCCAATTTTCACCTAGTATGAAAAATTAAGTGAACTGCATTGTTACAACAACAACAGACGACAACAAAGCCTTAATTCCAAATGTTGAAGTACTGATTACTGAAATTTGCATTATATTGTTAGCATAATTGGTGGTTTTGCAAACCATGAACAATGAGAAATACAATTTTTTGTCCTAACGAACATCATGATGCACTTGCACATTGATGTGTTTACACCTATCCAAGATGCAACTTACATGCCTTACACGATTTCACTGTGATTTACAAGCGTACGGTTCAGAATTGCCCTTTTCCTGCAAAAATGTTGAAACAAATAGAGGCACCTTTTGATTCTTTTTAGTTAATTAGTAAGTTAATATTTGTTGTTGTTATTATGGTCACTTTTTGAAATGGTGTTGGTCTGGCCCAGGTTGGTAGGCAGTGCCACCATGTCATCCTGCGATCTTCTGCACTTGGTGCCAAGATGTGCAGAATAGAGAACAGGCTGTTTATGAGAAATAGCTGGGCAGAAAAGTTGAGAACAGAAACTTAATTTAAAAAATAATTCATGTTTGAAATATGTGAACAAAGAACTCAGAGAATGTGATAATGCGGATGTACGGTTCCTTCCAGTCGTGTTTGTGACTGGACTTGACAGGTTGAAATATTGAAGCTTGTTGATCCTCAATGCTTTTGAATTTTGAGAAACAGAAGGCATTGAGAGTGGTCACTTGGCTGCTGTTTCCTGAGATCCAATCTCGATACATACTAATCATACTGACTTAATTTTGTTGATAGTTGTGAGTTGGGCATTTACAAGCTGTTGTCGACTTCCAAAGTTCAGTCTACCACTAGTAGTAATTTGATGCACTCATGGTAAATTTGTACCGAATGAGTCTATTCATTTAGGGGTTTGATGCAAGTTACCTTTTTTTTTTTCCTCTTTTTTGAGAGAATTTTAGTGCAAGCCTTCAAGGGGACAATATTGCATCTAAATAGATATTCTCTCTGACACACAGTTCTCTCCCAAATTTTAGTGTGAACCAAAAGCTGTCCATTTACATTTATTTATTTTATTATTAACAAGGATTTTTTTTTGGGCATATAAATCCTTATAGATATGATATATTGCACGCTTGCCCTTTGAAAATCAGACAGCATAATTATTTCCAATATCATCCTGTTTCCGTTGGCGGTGTCAATAAACAGTGGCGTTGTGTCATCAATATAAGTTAAAAGGCTGGAAACTATTTGTATTGATACAAAACTCAAATATGTCATTCCATACATAACAATGGTTGTTTACTCCTAATCTAACTCGGCAGACAAGGTAGCATCCCAAAACAAGATGAAATGATGGATTACATGTAACTGATGATTCTCAAAAGATAAATATGTACAACCAATGTTTGTAAGATATATATATATATATAATATTAAGAAAGTAAATCACTGTTATCTGATAAGGCTGGGGTATGTAAATACCCAATTTACGTCTACCAAAATACAAGACTCCCTCTCATCCTCTCTCATCCCATCTCAATGACCCAAATTAATATATATATATATATATAAAACTACGTAGTTCAACGCATGCATTGCAACTAATATTCTTTAAACATGATGTGACTGATCAGACCTCGTTAGGGTTAATGGAGAAAGCAACTGACAGAGCCCCCACTTCAGCCTTCGGCTTCGGCTCCCAAGGAACCCTTGGCCATCGTGGCCCCCTCGACTTCCGATGTCCCCTCGGTCCCCGCATCTCCTCGGCCTCGGACCTCGCATCTCCTCAACCTCGAACCTTGTGTCTCCTCGGCCACGGCCTCGGATCTCGCGTCCCTCGGCCTCAACCTCGGATCTCGCATCCCCTCGACCATGGACCTCGGATTGTTCCCTCGACTCGGCCTTGGACCTCGCATCCCCTCGACCTCGGCCTCGGACCCAACGTCCCTTGGCCTCGGACTTCGCGTTCTCGGCCTCGAACCTCGCGTCCCCTCGGCCACGGCCTCGGACCGGCGTCCCCTCCGCCTCGGCCCTCGCATCCCTTGGCCTCGACCTCGGACCCAGCATCACCTCGCCTCGGACCCGACGTCCTCTCGGACCTCGTCCCCTCGGACCCGACGTCCTCTCGGCCTCGGACCTCGCGTTTCCTTGGCCTCGGCCTCGAACCTCGCATCCCCTTGGCCTCGGGCCTTAGTCCCCTGACCTCGGACCTCATGTTCAACTACCTTGTATCACCTGACACACCCCCATGTGGCCTACCAACCACCTATGGGGTCACATGGCCCACTACTTGTTTGCAACAGCGCGTGGCCACAATTCGTAACGATGCACGCCTGACGACTAGGCTCACCTGCTACCGGTAACGTTGCACCTGACAGATGACTGGTGAAGTAAGACACCTTTGACATGCTCAGTGTCGGTTACAATCTGTCATTGTCAGCCCGACCATCTGTCCGCTACCGAAGGGCACCTCGAAATCAGCCATCTTTTGGAAGCGAAAAAAGGAACCCTCAAATAGGTATAAAAGCCCACACTCACAATAAGGAAGGGGATCGAAACTAAGTTCTCTAACTATCTTTTTAATAGTTTTTTCTTAACTATTTTTGAGTTGCTTACTTGATCGAAGGGTCCCCATTGATGTAATCGATCTTCAAAAACTTTCTTGCATGAGCTTTTCAAGGAGAAGGACCTTCATTTTTCAACGGTAAAAAAAGGCAACTTGGCATCAGCAAAACATATTATTCCTCCTTTTACTTGGAGTGTGATTTTATAACGCCGGTGGAATCAGCCGACGAATTTTCTCAAAATTTTAAACAGGCATTCAGCATCGCCGGCTGGCCGTGAACGGTCAATTCCTCCTTTTTGCTGACTGGCTCATGGATTGGAGCATCCTAAGAGATCCCAAACTTCCTACTGAGATCGCCTTTCTACGTTCAAACGAAGTCTAAGATCATTAATGAAGACTCTAAAGAGGTCTGATATCCGTGAGTCAACTCAACGGTTCTTTTATCTCAGTCATCGCACCCCAAGTTAGAACGGTCGCTACTCTCTATCGTATGAAACACCAAATTAGCTCTCACACCTGACAGCCGAGCCCCAGCCACACGCCTTCCCCCAAAACACGACGACTTGGTCGTGAACGCACATTACGCCTCACGGACTGAGGCCAGATTGGAAGAAGACAAAATCCATCCTTCTGCCCAAACTGAGTTCAAAGTCATGGCGAGGAGATGACCAAAGAAAAGTAGCACCAGGCCCCCACAAGAGTAGCAGCGCACAAACTTTTCGTTGGTGCTCGAAATCTCCGAGAAGGCGGCCTTCCTCTCCAAGGTGGAAGGAAGACTAACAATGATTTCTTTCATACATGATGAGTACTGCAGGTGGTGATACTATCTATAGCCACAGGTCTACTGAGTCGTCCCTAACGGAATAGGTCCTTGTCTTCTTGACTTCAACCTGGGGGACTGGTCTCCATGTTGCTTAGAGGAGCGGCATCTGCGTGGAAGTTTCCTTCCATCCATCCCACCATGAAGGTCTCCATGAGAGCACGGTAATTAGAAAGGTCATGCTAGCTTCGAAAACAATCTTAAAAGTAGAGAGAGGGAGGCTCACCACGAGTTGGGATTCGCAGCCATGTCTTCCCACTCTTTGGAGAATGATTGGCCTGATGACATGCTATTTGAGATCACTGACTTCCTGGCCTTCAACGAAGAGTTCCAGGATGCGCACCAGAGTCCTACTCCTCCTATCCTGCAGGCAAATGAGAATCACGTTGACAAAACTGGTGGTGCCAGCGATTGTAGCAAGCAAGTTCACTTCAAATTATTTTCATCGCTCATTTGTAACTGCAGTTCTTCGAAACATTACCAGGCGATAATCCTTTGTTTTTTATTTTTATTTTTCTTTTTGTGTGCATGTCTGCAGAAATAAGAATGTTGCGACGACCACTTCGAGTGGGAGTAGTACCAAAGTTGCATTCAAAACAAAGACAGAGCTTGATGTATTGGATGACGGATACAAGTGGAGGAAGTATGGAAAGAAGATGCTGAAGGACAGCCCAAATCCAAGGTAAAAGCCTGCCCAAGAGTACATACAGCACGTAATTCAAAAGAAAAATAAGAAAAAGAAAAAAGCAGTGAGAAAGCTGCATGATATAGAAAATGTTGGAAATGAATTGAAAATAAAATGCATGTCAATCTCTACTTGTTCAGGAAAGCTTTCATATCATCTGTGCTCTCTCTCTCTGTCTGCACACCAGTGACAACCAAATTAAATTATTGTTATTTACAGTGCTTTGGTGGATAAATCTGAACTTTAATCTAAAAGCTAACGAAATGATCGACGCTTTACAGGAATTATTTTCACTGCTCAAGTGATGACTGCAAGGTCAAGAAGAGAGTGGAGAGAGATCGTGAAGACTCAAGCTATGTGATAACCACCTATGAGGGTGTCCATAATCATGCTGCTCCCTCATCTGCAAAATCCTGACTTGAAGTACTTGACACATCTGAATTCCATGACTTCTCTTCATGACAAATATTTGTAATGACAATCAAGAGAGTGCTTTCACAAACCAAAGCTGGCAGAAGTCTGTCAAGATACAAAGACTAGTATATTTACAGCTTAGTGGATATCACTGCATAGCAATTATGCATTTGATCATTAAAACAGAAAGAGCAACGTACAGGTCATTATAGCTAGTGCAAGATATGATTAACTTCAATTATGAGAATCACAGAAAGAGCAATGTACAGGTCATGAACTAATAGAGAAATTATGCTTTTAGATATAAAAAATGTCTTCATTTTAAGGTATTTGATAGATGATTTTGCACCAAGTGCTGCCGCTTCAACATCATTTTAAACCTAGTGTGCACCACTTCAAAATGAAGCCAGTATCTGGGAAGGGAATTGCAATGCTGAAGAACAAGGGGGCACAAGTGTAAGATTTTTAGGCCGCAGGCATCTGGTTCTACTACGTTTCTTGGAAATTGACTCCTTGTTGATTATATAATGATAGGGTCATATTAGAAGATACAGAATCGCATGGTGCACAACCAGCCAAATATTGCATGCATATGAAGACCAGTGCACTCATTCTTGCACCTAGAGATGACACAAAAGGAACCGGCCAAATATTGCATGCACATGAAGACCGGTACACCCATTCTTTCATTTAGAGATGACTTAACAGGGACTGCTTGGTTTATGTTAATCTATCTTGTAAATCTAAGATTACTATGCAGATTATCAAGTTTGGTAATTAGACGTGATAATCTAAATGATAATATTTGATTCTTGATAATCTATGATTACCATGATAGATTATCAAAAATCATGGCTATCTGTTTTCTATCTAAAGTAGGTACCTGAAATTATCAAAGTCTGACAATACGCTCTTAACTTCCACATAAATATCTAATAATACTTAATCTAATTATATATTTATTTTACACTAGACAACATTTAAATATTTTAAACAATATTATATATTTATATAATAAAATGTAAATATTAAAATTTTAATTTATTAATATTTATGACATTGTTCCATATTAAATTATTATATAATATATTAGTAGATATTATAAATTATATAATGGGATATTTAATGATATTATAATATAACATATTAGACATAATTTATATTAAATATTATATTTAAATATATAATATCTCTAAAATCAGTTTACAAAGAATTTTGATTTTTATAAGAACATCTCATATTCTAACAAAAATATAAAATACTTAAAAGATAAAAAAAATTAACAAACTCAAATAAAATTGAAAACATAGTAAATGATCATTGTATTTTGTAATTATGAACCAAATGTGATAATTATTTCTAAGAATCTGATTACCAATTGTGAGATTATTAGAAATGTAAAGTTTCTTACATTACCGTGAACCAAATGCAACTAAAGAAAAATAGCCAAATATTGCATGCACGTGCAGACTAATAAACCCATCATTGTTTCTAGACATGACTCAAAAAGGGTTTGGCAAAACTGTGCAAAGAGAAAGAGAGAGAGAGGGGGAGAGAGAGAGAGAGAGAGAGAGAGAGAGAGAGAGTCAAGGATGTTTAAAGCTGCTACTTGATTTCAGAGTCCACTCTCTACATACATGACCTGGAGGTGTCCTCAAACCAAAACTGTAATCATGAAAAAGATTTTAATGCTAAATCATAACAATAAGTTTGATGCAAAACATGCATGCATGTATGTACACACACAAGAAGAAGTTTCTATATATACAACAATAAGCTGATTTGCTCTGATTTTCCTCTTCAACAAGTTCTACAATTAATCATTCAAATTCTCATGGATCAACAAGGTTCATATAAACACTATCTTACAGTGGGAGGTGCCAAGTTTGCAAGCATCAATAGCCGTATGGGAGCTTTCCCTTCCACAGAATTTCTAGCAGCCTATAAAATCACTGGAAGCATATCTAAGCTAAACTAAATGTCACCTATTGCCTGGCCTACAATAGGCCTTCCTTGTTTTGGGTCCACATGCAGCTTTGCTGTTTACCATATGAAACCTAGGTGGAATGTCCTTATCATTGAACAGAGTATAACAACATGCAAAAACAGTTCTGCATTATTGCTCAGTAAAAAGTAGCATCGGAATGGATCACGCATAAACTTCAAATAGGACAACTCTTACAGTA
Source organism: Calamus simplicifolius (assembly GCA_900491605.1). Classification (NCBI taxonomy): domain Eukaryota; kingdom Viridiplantae; phylum Streptophyta; class Magnoliopsida; order Arecales; family Arecaceae; genus Calamus; species Calamus simplicifolius. The sequence continues at coordinate 539,127 of UESW01004273.1, forward strand.
AAGATGAAGCTTTGCAATAAAAGAACCATAAAGAACTCTAATAAAAAAAGATAAAAGAAAAAAAAGATATTCTTTTCTTTTCTATTCATCCCCCTTTCTTTCTTTTCTTTTCTGTTTTCAAAGATAGGTTCTATCACCAAAAGTCAATCGAAAGGAAGCAAATTAGAATCAGCAAAAATTGTAGATCTTTCCCAAGATGTCATCTCATCTTCGATCATTCTAAAACTGCCTCCCATAATTCACAAAACCTGCATGGTAAGGGCTTCACCATGAATGACAAGTTCTCTCTTAAACTTCAACACCATTCCAGCTCTCAATCAAATTCAAACTCCCAAACCATTCATTTTGTTTTGAAGTTGTGAATATTTAAACTCCATATCTTCCATGAGAATCCATATCAAGTATACAAGCTAGAGCAACCATCAGACCACCTTCTCAGAAAACATAAATTTGTCTATTTTCGTTTTGCCCCTTGTCTGTTCAAACATGCATGTCTGGAAGATGGTAAAAAAATATCATTCATTCAGAGAAGAAATTACAACTCTGCTACCCCCCACCCCTTCCTTTGCATAGTATTATAAACTCTCAATCATCATAGGGGTCATTGATTGAGAGGTTATGAAGTTGATTTTTTTTTTTTTTTTGGGTGGCAGTGGTTTAGGAGTAACCAGTTTTTACCACAAGCAAAACTTTATGTCAAGATCTAGCTCAAGCAACTGGCTTATGTCAAGTCAATAAATCCACCTTTTTTAATCATTATACAAGTTAAGAATAGGTTCCCTTGGGCTATTTTCACATTACCGCATCAGATGTATGTTAACCTGGAGATATAGCCATCAGAATTTACTTTGCACTAGCTGACTTTAAGTTTAGGCTTACACAACAGATCTCATATAGAAATCCACTTGGATAAAGCGAGCACTCTAATTATTAGTAATTTCCGTAAGATCATTTCTTTATTCCATTTTAAACCTTCATGTCTGCATAGCAGCTTGAATATCCATCATGGTACTCCTTATCAGTTGTACGTTAAAGGTGGATTACTCAGAAGTTTGGCAATTAAACACTGCCTCTTTTAGGGACATTAGTGAACCCAATATACCATTTTGATCTTGGTTTTGTACAGATAAATTCAATTGAATAAAAATGTCTTTGCTGTTCAATAAAATATTTAATGGATGAAGAAAAGATTCTTTTAAAAGTATAACAAATTTGTCACAAGCCAGTACAACTCAGGCAACAATATTTCCTAAAAATAACAAAAATAGGTATATCACAGTTATGCAAGCCTCTGAAACAAGGAGAACACTTTGTTCATATATTTGAGGAGGATGATAAAGGGATATGTGGCTTAAAAAATAAATTTATCTGACAGTGTTAAAGTAAATTCCTTAAAAAGAAGAAAGTTTTGAAGCAAAGAATATAATGATTAAAGTATTGCTAAGTATCAGAACAAAATTTGTTTTTGTATAAATCTGCTTGTGAGCATATTGATGCAACCAAACTGCATATATTCGGGAAAGCAAATATATATGTATTCATATAGTACCATGGTATTGCTCTATATCATTGAGTTCTAAGGTATACTACAAGATGCATAAATACATTTCAAAATGTGGCAATTATTTGACAACCTTTCTTTCTAAAACTTCGACAAATTCTGCTTATCTTAAATTTCATAACAACAGATGGATTGGTAATTTCATGACAATTGGTGTTTGGCATTGTGGCAAAATATTTGCATTTCTAATGACCTCTGTCCATTATGGTAGAGCATGAGAGGTTTGATAGCATATGACAAGTTTGCTTGTGTCAAACCAGTAGATTTCAAGATCTCAAGTTTAACTTAGCATTCACAAGATTTACCTATGACCATATGCGTTTCATCAAATAAAAACTGACAATGTAAGCACATTTTTGCTCAAAGAACATGACCAGACTGCTCTTGTTATACAGAAATTTAAAGTGGTAATACCGACAATCAGCATACCTTAGGAACACAAGCCAAATCTTGCAGCTGTTCAGCCTCTCAAGTTATACCAGCTTTCTATGTAAGCAAATCAAATTCAGAGGCATTCATCGAGCAACTCAGGCTCTAGACGAGTCAATATCATCTTATGATTTAATATTGAGCTGCCAAAAAGGAAAACATTAGATGTCTTAATGCAATTAATCTCCTAAATATAAAGTTGCAAGATGGAAGGCATAAATTTGATAGTTTTAAAGCACATGAAAACCTATGAGATAACAAAGGGCTCTGATTACATGCCAGGGTACCATCTTTGGGGGAGGGGGAGGGGGGAGGGTTGTGATTCACACATAAGCCTTAATATGAACTCACTATTTGTGCTTGGCCTATCAGGCCTGCAGTTTAAGATTGCTCAACAGTCCTTTTTATTATTAATTAGAGGTGGCAATTGAGCCAGGTTGGACTAGATATGGGTTGGGTTGGATATAAGTTACCCGGCTTGTTTATTAAATGGGTTGAAAATCCAAATGCAAACCTAACTATTTTATTAAACAGAGAATCAGACCCAACCTATGATGGGTTCAATTAAGATAAATGGGCTAAACAGGTTGTGCATTGCCACGCTATTATTAAGGGGAAAAAAATCCATCATAGATAATATTGATCAGGAAATTTACTGCTATTGATAAATTAACATTATCAAGGAACCTATTAGTTCCTTGGATTCGTTGATTATCTCATAGAATGTGACTTGATGAAGTTGAGCAATCCCTATATGGTTCATTCTTCAAGCTGAAGAATCTCAAGGACGAGGACTGATGAGAATATGAAAAATCAATTCTCAGAATAATAATGTTAAGCTTTAATATCTTTCTGAACTTCACAACACTTGACAGGCAAGGTGCTGTTCTTTGGAATTTACATGGCTAATCATTATTCATGAAACCAAGCACAAAATAACTAGAGATATGTGGCAAATCAGTGCAACTTAGATGTAATCAAATGTAAGAAAAAGAAAGCAAGAAGCAAAGAGTAAAACCCTTCCCGAGATGACAAAGCAGTAAAGCAATTAAATTAACAATAATATATACCAGAAACTCAGCAAAACAATAAAATGCATCTTTATTTAACACTACAGCCCAATATACACTCCTCATTTGAAATATGAATCCAAATAACTCCTAAGGACTATTTGGGATGCTCCTTATCAGTTACAACCCAGAATTACCTTCAATTTTGTGTTTCTTGAACCCTTGAGCAGTGAGAGTATAAACTTTTTCTATGCTTCCCCTTCTCCATGTCATTTTCTAAAAATATTTTGAGTTTGGCCCAATGCTACAGCAAGCACAAACAGATCTAACCACAACCGGAGGCCACCACAATTTGATAAGCAACTCAGCTGGAAGATCTTGAATGACCAACAAAGCAAGGTCAGGATTATATTACCAAGCAAACTGAGGCACAAACATAGCATGGGATGCAGCAACACAGACATGCTGATACAATAATTTTTAAAAAAAAGTAAGATATGCTATGGCTAGGATACATCAATGAATATATAGCATTCTATACATAGACACATGCAAGAACATGTATATCAATTTTTACGAACCCATCATTTGATCATCACTAAAATCCATCGACCCAAATCTATACTTCTTTAATGTTAGCATCATAGGCTCCAAAGTTGCACATTCACTGCTAAAATGTTAGAATTATAAAAGAAACAAAAAAACCTTCTCTCATTTTTGGAGGTATTGGGGAAGCTTCTCAAGTGCATTCACAAAGCATCTGTATATTGTTTATTTTTCAGATTCTGAAAAATAGGATCCTTAGTACAAGTATCAGGCATATATCCAAGAAGTATCAAACAAGTATCGATATCCAATACCTACTCAATAAGGACACAGCGTAATATGAAATGTCCCTATTTTTTTAGTAAGCAAATCTATAATCAGGTTGGAAAGGTGTGGGAAATGGGAAGACGGGTATGATTTTATTTTAAGACAGTTACTTAAGTCAGTAATCTGGCGAGATTGGATCAAGCTTCATTTGTACATTAAACAATGCTTGAAATTGGTGCCATGGGTTGCTTCGCTATATAATTTGTAGATTGTCTTGCTATAGAACTTCTTTTATAATGGCCTTCTTATAGGTTCCATCTTTTTCTCTCCCCAACCCGAGCAACTCAAATGAAAGAGAAACTCATTTACTACAACTACTGGAATGTGCTTATACTATGTCTGTGTAGCTGATCAAACATTTCAACCTCACTCCTAGCAACCATACAACTCCATTTAATGATAAATATAATTTTGATCAGGTGATTGATTCTTTGCTCTCGTTTAAAGATTCACCAGCTAGACATCCAGGTTTTCAAGTCTGTCTTTACCTCTTCTCCAGATTTTTCTTGTGCTTTAGATTGTAGGACGAATTTGACTTGCATTGAATTCTTTCTCAGCTTTGGGCTTGAGAAAATCTCTCCAACACTCACAATGGAAACAGGAAACACTCCTTAAAATTCTAGGCCAAAACAACTAGGATAACTAAAAACAATTTTAAAAAAAAGGCACAACAATAATCAATAGCAAAGCCATTGCTTTAATGTCATCGTTATGAAAAGTGAAAGAAAAACGATGAAGCCAGCAAATTAGCAGCACGCACTACCATTTGTTCTAGCAATGTCAGTGCTGCCCAGTTACAAGAACATAACCAACAAAACATAAGCAACAATTTGATGGTTCTGATCACCTATCAATTAGGGAACTCTCAACATAATAAAAGATAGAATGTGGGCAAAACATTAAAATATACACAAAATAATGTAAGAGTATAGCTTTTATCTTTGGGGAAAAAACATGTCCGAATGCAACTTAGAAATGAAGAAAACAATTACAAGGCAAATGGTGTTAAAAATGCCACATTTTCCATAAAATGCATCAACCACTCACCTAGGTGGACGTGCACATACACTGTTTCAAACATAGATAATGTAAAGGTACAAGATAAGAACTGAATTGTGCAGAGACAAACATATATTTCCTTCCTACAGAAACGTAATCCATTTACCCTTAACTTTTTCATGGATCTTGAAAATGAGTTCAAAGCAAGTACAGAGTGGAAAAGATCCATAATCAGATACAAACGCCTTCTGACCCCTATTAGATGGGATTCAGCCATACCAGGTATACGCCCTGATAAGCTGAAAAACCAATCTTGGGACCTTCATCTACTTTAGCTCGGTTCCCACTGCCAAATGTATATTATGGACTGCAAGATGGCTTACTGTTCTCAACGCAACCTAATAGTTTCATTTGGTAAAATGATATTGGGATTTCGTATGTGAGGGTTTAGAGCAGCTAACTCTTTCCACTTGGCTCCAGTGCCATGAACACGTGAAGAAATGCTCCAAAGAGTATCTCCTGGCTGCACCTTTGTCGTCGCTTGAGAAGGTTTTGTTACAGCCTTTGTTGTCATTGCTTGAGAAGGTGTCGCCGCAGCCTTTGACTTCATAAATGGATGCTTGTTGCTCTTGCCCATTCCAGTAGCAAGCAACCACCTAGAACCAGATTGCTGCTGTGTAGGATTGCCCCATACTTTTCTCTTGCCAGGTTCAGTCTTTAGACCGGCAACGTGAACTTCTTTTATTTTAAATTGAGGTACAAAATTCTCTTCCTCAACCTTCTCCTCCACTGCTGATGGTTTAGTTTCAGGTTCAGGCTCAGGCTCATGATCCTGTTCACTGTTACCTTTTTCTGAAACTGTGCTGTATATTCTGGGCTTTGGGGGAACAAAAACCCTCTCCACTTGAATTAATGCAAGCATCGGTGTCCCAACCGGCTCAAAGTTACGCAAGGGGTCCCGAAGCTGCACCATAAGGGAAACCGTGAAATTATTCCCCAACAAACCCCACCTTCTACCAGATCTCTTACCTCCTCTTTTGTCTCCCTTCCACCCCCCACTAAACAAGTCAGTGGAAGTAGCATGATGGGCTGCAAGAATCTTAGATGTCCGATCACTGATCTGATCTTCCTCATCAACTATTCCAGAATCAAGCCTCATCCACTCATCCAGAGTTAAAGACAAACCCATCAAGCCATCAACTTCATCTCCAGAATCCTTAACATCCAAAAGCTGTAATCCAGCAGTACCCTCTAATCCCAGTGACATGCTGTTCCAGGTTCCTTTTCCTTCCAAAGCAGAAATTTCCCCAATAGACTGGGGGCTAATGTTTGAAGGTGCATCCTCATCCGACATGCCTGATTGTATCCTCAGCCCCTCAATTGAAAGAGCTTCGATCTTATCCATTGCTAATGGAGCAAGATCCTCCAGTGAAACATATTCTGAGCCCATCTCCCCACCACTTGATGAAGCTAGATTCAAGCCTTTACCCTTCTTCCTCCTACCAGCAGCATTATGATCAATCCTTGACTCTGCTTCTGGGTTCTGATGCTGCAAGAAGTCCTGCCTGTACAAACAAAAGGAGAAGGGAAATTTTGAAAGAGGATCAGACAAAATGAATAATTGAGGGGCCCATAGCAAAACACAAAAGAAAAGAACTAAATAAGGCAAGTCTCAAACCTCTCACATGCCTCCAGAGCTGGTGCAGCCTCCAGGCTATCTGTTGCATCGTTTTCCCAGTGATATCTTCCAAAGGCATTAGCTTGCTAGCTTGCGCTGAAAGCTTTTCAATTCCAACTGAAGCTAAACGCTGCAATATCTCCATAATCCCAGAACCCATTTCTGCAGGAACTACAATAGGACTAGATACCTGCATGACCAGACTACCATTGTTCTTTGCATTCCTGAAGAGGCCTGGATTCATGGACCGCAGGAATCCTCCATCCTTTGTCTGAATAAATGGACCCAAGCCCTCGCCAAGAGGTGGCAGATCAAGTGGCTCCTCTAGGGGAAGATGGATTGGACTACCAAATCCACTCATGCTTCCAGGTTGGGAGCACTGAAAGACCTTCTCATCCAAACCCCACTGACGCATCAAAGCTTCTGTCTCAGCATCTTCCAGCATTTTAGCCTTCAACCTGCTGCTCACAACCTGAGTTGCTTTCTCAAACTCTGTTTCAGCTTCATGAACAATAGGCGAAAGATCAAAATTGTCTGGATACTTGCCCCAATCAGATTCATCCTCTGCCTCAACACCAAGACCAAAGAGAACATTACCAGAGTTTAGTGATTCCTTCTCGAATTGCTTCCACAATCGCTCCCTTGGTGATTCCGGATCACTGTCAGAACTCAACCCAAAAGGGCTATGCTCAATACCAAGCATGCTTAAGAATTCACTAGCAACAGTCTCTGTAACATCATCCAAACTGTGGGATTTGTTCTTCATGCTTGCAGTCTTATAACTGGACTTAATGCCGTCATAATTCACTGGAAGAGATGTTTTGGCTTCGAATTTTGGAGGCTCTGGCATCTCTGATTCAAGAATTAAGAGGCTACGGATGACCGAGTCGAAATCATCAATGGTTGCATCCAAGCTGCTCTGTTCAGAATTATGGCCATGGTGCGAAGGCTCTTCTTCTTGTTCCTCTGGCTTCAGGCCTGCTGCTTCTTCTTCCTCATCAACCCCATCTCCTTTACAATCAACCACCTCAGGCCCAACCTTTCCCAAGGTTGATTCATAACTTTGATCCTTTGAGGCAATCTCTATTCCTTGTTCAATTATACTGAATTCTCCAGCATCACCCTCCTTTTCCTCATTGCCTTCAATAGGCTCTTCCAATGAGGTGCAAGTTTTCAATTCGGGCGACTTCTCATTCCCGTCAACAGGTTCTGGCACTGTGCAAGATTTCAAATCTTCTGATTCCTCCTCCTTTTGAGACTTCAAATCTTCTGATTCCTCCTCCTTTTGAGACTTCAAATCTTCTGATTCCTCTTCCTTTTGAACGAAAACCTCAAGCTCTGATTTCAAATCATCTTTCCTGGTACTCAGCTCCCCACCATTAAACTTCCCACGCTCCAATTCCTTTTCAGCATCGACCAAAATAGATGCCTCCGACTTCGAGCTCGGTAAGACTTCGTGAAGCACCTTCACGTCCTCCACCGACCGAGACCGATCCCGAGGTTGAAGCTGCCTCCTGACCTGCCCCACCGAGCCCTGCCTCTCAACATTCCCCGCCTGCGGGTTCAAGAACTCCGAAATCTTCTTCTCCCCACCTGCCGACCCAACCCTGACCAACGAGTATCCAAAGCTCACATTAAGCGACGCCCCCTTTGCCTTCCCCGAGAGCCGAAAGCTCGTGCTCCACTTCCCGAATCCCTTCCCCTCCTCCTCCAACTCCTCCAGCCTAAGCGGCAGCAGCCTGGTGAGGTCGACTAGATTCCTCCCGAGGTCCAGCCCAGGGGCGCCCACCACAGTGACATAGATCAAGAAGTGTCTAGATTCGTACTTGGCGGCGTTGTGGGAGCCGCTCCGCGAGCCGTAGACGACGCAACGGTAGGCAAGAGTCTCCTCGAACTCGGCAATGCCGTGGAGGACGCGGGCGGGGCGGGTGCCGGCTGTGGCGGCGGCCGGGTCGGTGGTGCGCTTCCAGTGCACGGAGAGGGCGGCATCGGCGAGGACCGGAGGCACGCCCTCGATGGAGTGGACGGTGAGGGAGAAGCGGCAGTCGAAGCGGCGGTGGCCAATGTGGGAGAGCGCCCGGAGGGGCTTCCAGCTCCAGAACGACGACGAGGGCTTCTTCTCCTTTCGCGACGAGGACGAAGGTTTCGTCTTCGGATCGCCGGAGGGGTGGGATCGGCCAGCAGAGATGGATCGACCGCCACCACCGGCGGCGGAGGAGGGTAGGGCCCGGCGGGGGTTCTTGGGGTCGAGGGAGAGGGCCTTGCTCAGGGCCTCGATCTCGTGGAGGAAGCGGGCGTTTCCGGGGTCGCCGGCGGCGTTTCCCTTGCCGGAGCCCGGTTCCCCAACATGACCTCCCGGGTATCCGAGATCGCGCTCCTCACGGATTCATAGGAAAAGAGGAATCGAGAAATTGGGATTCAGGCAAGAAACCTTAATAGAAGGTTGGTGAAACGACTTACGGGCGAGGGACGGTTTTCCGGTGACCGAGTTCCCCGGAGCTGCTCTTCTCGGTAGCTCCGACAGAGAAGAGACCCCAGAAGAGAGAGAACGCGATGGAATGGACGCCACCTGATGCCTTGCTTGGTTTTCGAAATTAATTTCTTTCGAAACGACGCCTTCTGATATAATACTCCGCGGATCGGCCTAAACCCTCCTGTTCCGTACTACGTGTGTTGATCCAGACCGTTGGATGAAGGGATTGGGGGGGGGGGGTGCAAGGTATCGGATATTTAGGGTAAACATGGTACAGGATTGGGCATGATCGCGTTGATGAGGGCTAACAAGGGTGGGTAGATTTCGGCCGAACCGTCCCCAGGACCAGTTTAGGAAAGTTCCCAAAAAAAGTTGAGTTTAATCCGAGGTGGCTTGTTTGAGTCGTTAATCGTTATACCTTCATCTTAACGTTTGTTTAATTTCGATTAGTCCTCGTTTAATTAAATAATTTTTAGCACAAGATTCTTAAATGCCCTCTCTATCTATCTCCTAAGCAACCGTGGAAGGAAAGCGTCATTGGTGATTTCTTTTCCAATTACTCGATATTTTATGCCGAGCTTTGGGGCTTAAAAGTTGGGGATTTGGGGAATCTTCCTTGCTCCCTCAAAAAGATGCGGCCGTCTAAAGTTTGAATTTAAATCCGCGGGGGCCGCCGACAAGTGTCTCAGGAGATGCCTTCGGGGCCCAAATCGCTGGGCCCGGGGGGTCGCGTCACGCGATCCACGGGAGAAAGGGTTTAAAAAGGAAGTTCTGACCGGTTAGTATCAACACAACGGGGCACCACCAACGTGACCAACGTGATGTAACTCATGGTGTGGTAGATGAAAGAGGAGTGGTAGCGTTATTGCATCTTGATATTTTTTCTTAAAATAAATTATTTAAGATGATAGAACTTTCATTTTAATTCATAAAAATTCATTTCGTTAATTTATGATTAAAATTATCATTTTAAAATTATTGTTTTGCTGTTATTGACCTTTGAAACTAAATTTAAATGATAATTTTTATATAATCTAAAAATAATTATTATTACATACTGTGTAATACTTTAAGCTCATGTGCTGATATAATTAACTTTATTGGCAAGATAATCTATGTAACTTAAAAACTTGAGTAAAAATTAATGAATAATAAATAAATTTAAATTATAAAAATAAAATATTTTTTTAATTTAATGTAAAATTATTTTTAAATATTATATATATATATCTTATATTTTAATAATTCATGATGAAAAAGAATAATAATAATTTTGTATATCGAGCTAATAATTTTAATTTTATTTAAAAAATATAGATCAATAAGCAATCCGATTAACCTTAAAGGAGCATCATTGTAATTTTTTTTTCCTCCTCCTTTCTATTTTTGTGGGTGTATGAGGTGCAATGGTTGGCTTCCTTAAAGATGCAAAAATGGTAAACGGGTGTCCCAGGTTGGCGGCTGTGCATCCACCGTGGAGGATATTAATATAAAAGAATATCAAAATAGTTAGAAGCAACGTGTACCTTAGGAACAGTAGTGTCTATCTTTAGTTTAATTATTTGATCAATAATGATGGTATGATTTGAATGATATCGCAAAGGAGCCATCTAGCCTATTGATTGTCTCATGCTAGCGTGGTTTAAGAAATTTGAGATTGACATTTATTCTAAGAGATTTTAACAAACAATTTAGAAATCACTGATAGATATAATATCATTGTAGATGCATGCAACATGCATTTCTTCTTATAGTTGAGTGCATAAATTAGCTTACCATGAATACTTTTAAGCACACCTTCGATTGAGGGCATAGTACTCAAATTTATGAATTTATAAGTTGGGTTGTGCCATGTAGAGAGTTTAACCTGACTCATCTTGGAGATTAGCTAAACTAGCTTGCTAGAATGATGTTGTGCAAGTTACTTAAAATTGATAGATATAAAAATTTATTTATTTTTTTTTTTTTTTGACCATGAGACACCATAAACAAAATAATCCTACTTATCATTAACTAACATTCTATAGAAAAAGACGTTTCTAGTTATATAATAATTATTTGATACTATGTTTTAAGAAACCACTAATTTTACTTTGCAAATGAAAGAAAAATTTAGCTTCTTCCTTGAAACATGGTAACTAGTCATGCAAGTCAATAATAAACAATAGCAATTATTTCTTGATAATTGAAACTTTTTGTATTGGATGCATGTTGAAATAATTATAAACATGCAAGATCATGTGTTTGTTCCCACAACAGCCCAATTATATGGATAAAGCATCATCCATTTAAGAAATAATTGACAAAACTCATTGGATACAAAAGCATAATGTTATGTTAGTCTCAATGCAACACCATGTGATTTATCCTTTTTGTTTTTGTCTCGTTGATCATGCATATAAAAGCTAGTTGGATCTGATAAACATAAAGAATGGTAGATGCCTAGAATCCTTGTGTGATCAACATATGCAGTTCGTCTCCTCTATACATTTTGATTCTTTATCACATTCATTATATTTTATGATCACCGTTAGAGCTGATAGTCCTTTAACTTTTTATATAAAGAATTGATCAAAGTTAAAATTGAATTAAAATGAGAGTAAATACCACACCATGGAATAAAATTGTGAGCCCTGGATCCTCACATGGTGAGGATCCATCTTCTTGGACCGGAGGAGGAGGCGCCACAGTCGTACCGCACACGGGCGGCTCCCCAGCTCTCCAGTCAAAGAGGGCGGCGCCTCTCTTCTCGCAGGCACGGTGGGGGTCCTCCCCGCCAGGGCTATATATGGGGAGGGAGGAGGGAGCCTTCCCCTCCACCCACCACCATCAACGAGCTCAGGTAATTTTCCCCCCTTCGTCCACTGTTTCAGCAGGGAGAAGAGTGACAGAGAGAGGGAATCGGGAGGGGGTTCCTCCCGTTTCCATATCCGGCTGCTCGAGGCGGCCGGAGGAGGGAGGAGGAGGAGGCTCCGGCCGCTCGAGGCGGCCGAAGAGGGGCAGTGGAGGGCCGCCGGGCGGCCCTCCCTTCATCACGGAACCAAGCCGCTCCGCGGCTTGTGTTGGAAGATTATTGAAAAATTATATACCCCAATCCTTTTGATTTTGATGATTACTAAAAGCCATTGAGTACATTAAAAATATGTAATGAGTTTATTTAAATGAGCAATAAAATTATTTGAACAATCAATGAGAAAGTTAAAGTTTGACTTTAATTATTTTTGAAAGTAACTTTAAGCTCAATGTTTAAACCTTCAAAAAGAAATTTTATAATTCATAGATTGATCAATGAGTTTATGGATTACTTCTTGAATTAATTCTTAATGTCAATCTTATTGAATTCAAGTCAAAAATATGAATTAAAATAAATCTGGAACGATTTTAATGTCAATCAGAAAAGTGTTTGATTTTTGATACGTTCCGGAGCCGACTCTTGAGTTTCAGAGTCGACTCCACACAGTGTACAGAAATGTGCATCTGTCTTGAGTCAACCCACGAAATTTGTCAAGTCGACCCCCGATTTAGTCGAGCCGACTCCATGACTGTGCGAGTCGACTTCGCTCAGACACCAGAAGAGTGTTTTTCTGAGCACTTCGCGAGTTGACCCCAATCTTTCATGAGTCGACCCCCGACTTTCAGGAGTCGACACTTTACTTTTGGTGAGTCGACCCCATGAGTTTGTAAAGTTTTCTATTTTTAGTAAGACGAGCTCAAGCCGACTCGGGAAAAGCATGAGTCGACTCCAGCAAATCTGGGCGAAATTTTTACGGATGCCAACTCAGCTCCAACGGTAAGTTTTTTGATTAACGGCTATTTTTCTTTGTCTCTAACGGCTATATTCTTGCAGAATCTATAAATAGAGAAGCTGTTTTCAAATCAAAGAGAGACATAGAGAGAGATATTTATTTCAAAGAAAAAGAAAGGAAAAATCGAAAAAACAGAGCGTTAGCTGAAAAAATCCGTGATTCAAAATAGAGTGAAAGAAAGAGTGTGGAATCAAAGGAAGCTCCATCTGTGCTCAAGCTCTACTATCCAAGGAAGCTTCAGAAGAAATCCAAGTACATCTCAAGTGATTTCCACCACTCAAAGAAAAGAGGAAAAGCCCAAATCAACTCCAACACTCATTCCGTGGAGAATCCGTGCTGAGGCCGATTCTACACCTCAAAGGAGTTGAAGAAAAGAAGAAAAGCTCAAAGCCAACCAACTGCAAATCAGGCTTATCTAAACTCTATTCTTACTTTTGTTAATCTGCTCATTAAGGAGCCATTGTAACAAAACAAACATATTTCTATCTTTGTGACTAGTTCAATCTGGGGGATTGAACTAGTGGAGGTAGTCTTACCTCGGTACAAGCTTGGTATAGCTTGTGTTAGGGTTTTTGTGCTGGTGACCCCGGAAAATCGGCTGGGTTCATTGTGATCCCGGGAAAACAACAAGTTTGAGTTGTGAGCTTGTAAAACAACTCGGCTGTAATCTAGGGAGATTATAGTGGTGACCCAAGTGAATCTTGGGAGTGGACGTAGGTGCTGGTTGCACCGAACCACTATAAAAATATCTTGTGTTTGTCGTGCTTATTTGTCTCTCACTCTATCTCTCTTATATTTCTGTTTGTGCATTGTTTATAAGTTAATTTCTCTCACTTGCACATCTTGAGTTAATTTGCCTAAAACATTTCAAAAAGTCTTAAATTTTTAAGAACCCAATTCACCCCCCCCTCTTGGGTTGCCATCTGGGCCAACAATTGGTATCAGAGCAAGTGCTCATTTAGAATTTGATCTCACGATCAAGGGCTAAAGATCCTTATGGCAACACAAAGTGGTTCATGTTTTGCTGAAGGTCATTCTACGAATAGACCTCCTTTGTTCAATGGAACCAACTATTCATATTGGAAAGCTAGAATGAAAATATTCATTCAAGCTTATGACTATGAATTATGGGGAGTAATAATAAATGGACCTAGTACACCCACATACGTAGTAGATGGCACTATTGTTCCTAAGCCCGAAAGGGATTGGAATGATAATGATAGGAGAATGGCACAACTAAATGCTAAAGCCATTAACATTTTGTATTGTTCCTTAGACTCTAATGAATTCAACCGAATCTCAACATGTAATTCCGCAAAAGAAATTTGGGATAGATTGGAAATAACACATGAAGGAACAAACCAAGTAAAAGAATCAAAGATAAATATTTTGGTTCATAAATATGAATTATTTACCATGGAACAAAATGAAACCATCACATGCATGTTCACTAGATTCACTGATATTGTGAATGGTTTGAAAAGTCTTGGAAAAGTATATACTAACTCTGAGCTTGTTCGCAAAATTCTTAGGTCACTTCCAAGGACTTGGGAAGCCAAGGTGACAGCCATACAAGAAGCCAAAGATCTGAACATCCTACCATTGGAAGAGCTTCTTGGTTTGCTAATGACTCATGAGCTTCAAGTCAAACAACATGTCAATGAGGATGAGTCAAGAAAGAAAAAACCATCGCCCTCAAAGCTGCGGAAAAAGAAGTAAGCAGCAGCGATGATGAAGAGGATGATGATGATGAGACAGCCCTCCTTGCAAGGAAATTCAAGAAGTTTATGCAAAAAAGGAGGCCCTTCCACAAGAAGAGATTTGGATCAAAAATGGAAGGAAAAAAGAAAAAGATAAGAAAAAGGAAAAGGACAAGGACAAAGAGAAAGAGCCCTTAGTATGTTATGAATGTAAAAAGCCAGGGCATTTTAGATATGACTGTCCTTTACTTAAGAAGGCCTATAAGAAAAAGAAAAAGGCCTACATGGCAACTTGGACTGACAGTGAAGAGTCTTCTTCCAGAGAAGAAGAACAAAAAGAAGTTGCAAATGTTTGCTTCATGGCGGACGACAACGAAGAGGAATGTCTTGTAGCCAAAAGATCAAAAAGAAAGTGGTACCTTGATAGTGGCTGCTCAAGACATATGACGGGTGACAAAGATGAATTCATCACCCTGGAGGAAAAGAAAGGTGGAGTTGTTACGTTTGGCGATAATGGTAAAGGTTAAATTATGGGCCTTGGTAAAGTTCGTATAACTCCATCTACATTTATTGATAATGTACTTTATGTTGATGGTTTGAAGCATAATCTAATTAGTATAAGCCAATTATGTGATAAAAACTTTAATATTTCATTTAAATCTTCTATATGCACCGTAACTAATTCTATTGATATAGCATTGTATTTACTGGTTATAGACATGACAATGTTTACTTGGTTGATCTAGAAAAATTATCCTTGAGTGATCATTGCTTGATTGCTGACAATGCTAATATAAATGAAATTAGTTGGTTGTGGCATCGTAGATTAGGTCATGCAAGCACACACCTTATTTCAAAATTAATTAAAATGGATTTAGTTAAAGGCTTACCTAAACTAGATTTTGAAAATAACAAAATATGTGATGCATGTCAATTTGGAAAACAAACAAGAAGTTCTTTCAAATCTAAAAACGTTGTTTCAACTTCTAGGCCATTAGAGCTACTTCACATGGACCTTTTTGGACCAACTAGAACCACAAGTCTAGGAGGAAAGAAATATGGTCTAGTGATTGTAGATGATTATTCTAGATATACTTGGGTAATATTTTTAGCTCACAAAGATGAGACTTTCTCGATATTCTTGAAATTCTTCAAGAAAGTCACAAATGAGAAAAACACTACCATAGTGTCTCTAAGAAGTGATCATGGAACAGAATTTGAAAATCACTTATTTGAAAGTTTTTGCAATGAAAATGGAATTAATCATAATTTCTTAGCACCTAGGACCCCACAACAAAATGGAGTAGTTGAAAGGAAAAATAGGACTCTAGAAGACATGGCCCGTACCATGCTATGCGAAAGTAACCTACCAAAGTACTTTTGGGCGGAAGCTATTAACACAGCATGCTACATCTTAAATCGAGCCCTAATAAGATCAATCTTAAAGAAAACACCTTATGAATTATGGAATGAAAGAAAACCCAATATAAAATACTTTCATGCATTTGGATGTAAATGTTTTATTCATAATAATAGTAAAAATAATTTAAGAAAATTTGATGCTAAATCTGATGAAGGAATCTTTTTAGGATATTCAACAACTAGTAAAGCTTATAGAGTATTTAACAAGAAAACCTTAGTAGTTGAAGAATCCATTCATATAATTTTCGATGAGTCTTTAGCATCCAGTTCTGAAAAGCTTGATGATGAGGAAGATACAAACATAATTGAAAAAGATCTTGAAAAACTTAATATTGAAGTATCTTCAGATCATGAGCAAGAAGCTAAAGATGATGATTCACATAAGGACGATGATGTCAATATTGATCATAATGATATAGATCTTCCAAGGGACTGGAGATATGCTCATAGTCATCCCAAGGAATTGATTATAGGTGATCCATCTCAAGGAATAAGAACTAGATCATATATGAGAAATATTAGTAATCATCTTGCATTTGTATCACAAATTGAACCTAAAACTATTGAAGAAGCTGAAAAAGATAATAATTGGATGTTAGCAATGCAAGAAGAATTAAATCAATTTACAAGAAATAATGTATGGACTTTAGTTGAAAGACCTAAAAATCATTCAGTTATAGGATCAAAATGGGTTTTTAGAAATAAACTAGATGAAAATGGCATAGTAATTAGAAACAAAGTTAGATTAGTTGCAAAAGGATATAATCAAGAGGAAGGTATTGATTTTGATGAAACCTTTGCACCAGTAGCTAGATTAGAAGCCATTAGACTTTTACTTGCATTTGCATATCATATGAATTTTAACTTATTTCAAATGGATGTTAAAAGCGCATTTTTAAATGGTTTTATAAATGAAGAAGTTTATGTTGAACAACCACCAGGTTTTGAAAATCATGAATTTTTAAATCACGTCTTTAAATTGCACAAAGCTTTATATGGTTTGAAACAAGCACCTAGAGCTTGGTATGATAGGCTAAGTAAATTTTTAATTGAAAATAATTTCACAAGAGGAAATGTAGATAAAACATTATTTTTGAAAAGAAAAAGTAAAGATTTACTTGTAGTACAAATATACGTTGATGACATTATTTTTGGTGCTACTAACGATTCTCTATGTCAAGAATTTGCTAAGTTGATGCAGGGAGAATTCGAGATGAGCATGATGGGAGAACTTAACTTCTTCCTTGGACTCCAAATCAAACAAAGCAAAGAGGGAATCTTTATCAACCAAACAAAATACACAAGAGAAATCCTGAAGAAGTTTGGTATGGAATCAATGAAACCCCTCGGAACACCAATGAGTCCTTCATGCAAGCTGGACAAAGATGAAGAAGGTAAGAAGATTGATCAGAAATATTATCGAGGTATAATCGGATCCCTACTTTATTTAACTGCTAGTAGACCAGACATTATGTTTGCTGTTTGCCTATGTGCTAGATTTCAGTCAGAACCTAAAGAATCACATTTAATTGCTGTTAAAAGAATACTAAGATATGTAAGTGGAACAAAAAATGTAGGTTTATGGTATTCTAGAGACTCCACATTAAATCTGATTGCATACACTGATTCTGATTATGCTGGATGTAAGTTAGATAGAAAAAGCACAAGTGGTGCATGCCAATTCTTAGGAAGTAACTTAATCTCATGGTTTAGCAAAAAACAAAATTCAGTTGCATTATCAACTACTGAAGCTGAATATGTTGCAGCTGGAAGTTGCTGTGCGCAAATCCTATGGATTAAGCGACAACTTGAAGACTATGGTATCACACTTGATAAAACAAGTGCAATTAATCTAACAAAGAATCCAATTCAACATTCAAGAACTAAACACATAGAAATTAGATATCATTTTATAAGAGAACATGTAGCAAATAATGAAATATGTCTTGATTATGTTAACACTGAAGAACAATTAGCTGACATATTTACTAAACCTTTAAATGAAGAGAGATTCTGTTATCTTAGAGGAGAGTTAGGTATTTGTGATCCATTAGAATGAATTTGAAACCCCTAAGGAGATGTTATCTAAGATTCTTTCAAATCCTTGATCTTTAAGGAAATCTTATCTAGAATTCATATCTAATTGATCCATTCATATTCAATGATTATTTTATCAATTTTTATGTTCATATTCCGGACACATTTCAGAAATTTCATGTTTTTGCTCTGAAATGGTCTCGGAGCCGACTCGGTGAGTATCGGAGTCGACTCCTGGTTTCGACTGAAACTCTCGGGTCGACCCCTCCTCAATGTGAGTCGACTCCATGTCGGGATGGTTTTCTGTGACTATCCGGAGTCGACCCCTAGCTTTGCGCGAGCCGACTCGAAGTGGTCCCAAGTTGATTTATCTAGGGCAGAGTCGACTCGCCGTTCATTTTAAACTTTCCAATCTCTCAAAATACTCTCTCCACAATATCTCCAGACCTTCCAAACTTCCTAAAATCCCTGATTATCACTTCCAATCGACCAATGGCACCCAAAACTAGAGGTTCTAGTCTTGCTGCGGGCGGTGTGAAGCGGAAGAGGGCCGTGAGGAAAACGGTGAAGCGCCCGGTGCGTGAGCCTTCTCCAAGCACGGATTCCACTTCGTCATCTTCAACCCCCTGTGCTTCTCCGGCTGCTACTACTTCCCAGGTAGATCGTTTAGCAGATAGAATCATAACAACGGGTAGGAAAGTGAATTTTGAGCTTTTTGAAGCAGAGGGTTTTCTAGTTGGGAGACAATTGATAAAAATGGGGTGGGAGAAGATATGTTCACTGGATTGCCCTACCTATCCCTCTCTAGTTAAGGAGTTTTATAAGAATTTGTCAAGAGGAGATCATGGTCTCATTAGCACAGTAAGAGGAAATAGGATCTCTGTAACTGTTGAGCTTCTTTCTAGACTTTTGGATTTACCCCTTTCTGGCACTGCCACTTTTTCTTCTGAAGATCGCAGTCCTGCTCTTGCTAGATTATTAAATCGGGATGTTGTCGGATTTGAAGAGGTTTTTGCCAACCAACTTTCATTAGAACTAAGATTATTACATAACATTTGTAGTAGGATACTCTTTCCAAAGATAGGAAGATTTGATTATGTATCGGAAAGAGATATCTTTGTGATGGATGCCATTGTCACGGGCAAACCTATAAACCTTCCCAGTATGATACTTTGGTACATTGCAGACTGTGGAGGAAAAAGAAAGTCTAGCCTGCCCTATGGAATGATTCTCACCAAGATTTTTCGGAGTCAAGGAGTTGTGATTTCTGACAATGAGCCAATGAGGAATCTGAGACATACAGACTTTTATAGCTTGGCCACCATTCATCGAATGGGTTTTATCAAGATAAATGGAAAATGGGAGAGGAAAGGACTGATAGAAGAGAGAGCTACAGATGTTGAGGCTGCAGGACCTTCAGTCAGACATACTTCACCTGCACCTCCGAGCCCTTCTACTTCTGCCCCTGCTCAAGCCCTCGCTCCATTATTTGATCAAGCTTCATCATCTTCTGCCGGTTTCTCAAATCTACAACTAAAGCAACTCAAAGATCTATTTGATGATCAATCTGAAAAACTTAAATCAGAATTTGAGAAAAAGTTCATGAATTTGAAGGAGACTCTATATTCATTGGATGATCGTATCACTAAAATGGAGTCTACTCTCAGCTCTTCTTCGGTATCTTTAAGTGGAGATCTCAAAAATATTTTTGAAGAACTTAAGGATATTTGCGGAGATGGCGAGACCTACTCTAGATGCAATGCGGAGCTTCAAGACAAGATTTTGACTGCTTGCACTTTTGTAGATGAAAGATTAAAAGAATATGTACAAATCCAATCCGATGGAATGAAGAACATAGTAAATCATTTAACTAGGATTGTTAGAACTCATTTCTGATGTATTAGACTTTCAATCCTTGCTATGTATTGAAATCAATGTAATGTTTAAATTTTGATATCAATGTATTGAACATTTTGATGTATTAGACTTTTTGATGGAATGAATTCTCTATGTTGATTACTCAATGTATTTCCTTCTTTCAATGAATGAATGAAATTGTTAAATCTTATCTTGATTGAATGAACATTTATGATTCTCTACCTTTTTGTTGATAACAAAAAAGGGGGAGAGTTTTTATAGTTTTATTTTTATGATTGAATATGCATATGAGAAAATCAAATTAGTCAATGAGATAATTAATTGAATGATTAAGTTTTACAAGGGGAGCTACCTCATTTAGGGGGAGCCTAAGCCTATTTATGAAATCAAAATAAATTCACTAATCAATCATGCATAAACTCAATGTTTTTGTCATCATCAAAAAGGGGGAGATTGTTGGAAGATTATTGAAAAATTATATACCCCAATCCTTTTGATTTTGATGATTACTAAAAGCCATTGAGTACATTAAAAAGATGTAATGAGTTTATTTAAATGAGCAATAAAATTATTTTGAACAATCAATGAGAAAGTTAAAGTTTGACTTTAATCATTTTTGAAAGTAACTTTAAGCTCAATGTTTAAACCTTCAAAAAGAAATTTTATAATTCATAGATTGATCAATGAGTTTATGGATTACTTCTTGAATTAATTCTTAATGTCAATCTTATTGAATTCAAGTCAAAAATATGAATTAAAATAAATCTGGAACGATTTTAATGTCAATCAGAAAAGTGTCTGATTTTTGATACGTTCCGGAGCCGACTCTTGAGTTTCAGAGTCGACTCCATACAGTGTACAGAAATGTGCATCTGTCTTGAGTCGACCCATGAAATTTATCGAGTCGACCCTCGATTTAGTCGAGCCAACTCCATGACTGTGCGAGTCGACTCTGCTCAGACACCAGAAGAGTATTTTCTGAGCACTTCGCGAGTCGACCCCAACCTTTCATGAGTCGACCCCCGACTTTCAGGAGTCGACACTTTACTTTTGGTGAGTCGACCCCATGAGTTTGTAAACTTTTCTATTTTTAGTAAGACGAGCTCGAACCGACTTAGGAAAAGCATGAGTCAACTCCAGCAAATCTGGGCGAAATTTTTACGGATGCCAACTCAGCTCCAACGGTAAGTTTTTTGATTAACGGCTATTTTTCTTTGTCTCTAACGGCTATATTCTTGCAGAATCTATAAATAGAGAAGCTGTTTTCAAATCAAAGAGAGACATAGAGAGAGATATTTATTTCAAAGAAAAAGAAAGGAAAAATCGAAAAAACAGAGCATTAGCTGAAAAAATCCGTGATTCAAAATAGAGTGAAAGAAAGAGTGTGGAATCAAAGGAAGCTCCATCTGTGCTCAAGCTCTACTATCCAAGGAAGCTTCAGAAGAAATCCAAGTACATCTCAAGTGATTTCCACCACTCAAAGAAAAGAGGAAAAGTCCAAATCAACTCCAACACTCATTCCGTGGAGAATCCGTGCTGAGGCCGATTCTACACCTCAAAGGAGTTGAAGAAAAGAAGAAAAGCTCAAAGCCAACCAACTGCAAATCAGGCTTATCTAAACTCTATTCTTACTTTTGTTAATCTGCTCATTAAGGAGCCATTGTAACAAAACAAACATATTTCTATTCTTTGTGACTAGTTCAATCTGGGGGATTGAACTAGTGGAGGTAGTCTTACCTCGGTACAAGCTTGGTATAGCTTGTGTTAGGGTTTTTATGCTGGTGACCCCGGAAAATCGGCTGGGTTCGTTGTGATCCCGGAAAAACAACAAGTTTGAGTTGTGAGCTTGTAAAACAACTCGGTTGTAATCTAGGAAGATTATAGTGGTGACCCAAGTGAATCTTGGGAGTGGACATAGGTGCTGGTTGCACCGAACCACTATAAAAATATCTTGTGTTTGCCGTGCTTATTTGTCTCACACTCTATCTCTCTTATATTTCTGTTTATGCATTGTTTATAAGTTAATTTCTCTCACTTGCACATCTTGAGTTAATTTGCCTAAAACATTTCAAAAAGTCTTACATTTTTAAGAACCCAATTCACCCCCCCTCTTGGGTTGCCATCTGGGCCAACAGCTTGGTTCGGGCCCGGTGGAGTGCCCGTCGGCTCACCGGGCCCGGGCTATGGTCGGCAGCCTCCACCGGCGCCAGGGCAGCATCCGGTGGAGGTCCGGCCGGCCATGGCGGCCGGCCGAGCCACTGGCACGGGTGGCAGCCGCGGCGGGCAACGGGAGAAAGAGAGAGAAATAAAGGGAGAGAGAGAGGGAATGGGAGGCTGCCACGGCGACGACCGGCTGGGCCTCCCTCGGGGAGTGGCCGGCGGCAGCCCTGGCCGTCGGCACAACCTCTCCTGTTTTGGACGAAACAGGGGAGGCGGGGCTGAAAGGGGGAGCGGGCCAGTTTGGGCCGTTCCCCTTTTGGGCCCTGTTGGGCCATCTCGCGAGCCACTTTTGGGCCACGATTTGAACCCTGTATTGAGTCAAAAATGAAAAAATAAAAATATACCCCGGATCAGTGTTGATTCTAGTTTCTGGGGATATTTTTATTTTCCCATTTGGGCTTATGTATTGGGGGATATTCAAGCCCCAAGTTGGATCCGGGATTAAACTGGGTAGAGTTAAAAACTATTTTTATGTTATTTTTGAGGACTAAAAATTGGAAAAATGATGCTGTAGGTACCCAGATATTCAAATAGCTGGTTTACGGTTTAGGATTTGCGTACTGAGGTAAGTAAGTCATTTACCATAATTTTCATAAATTATTAAAATATAAAAATTATGTATTTAAAGGCTATATTGTTATATATTGTATTATTTGAAAAACGAGAAAAATGGACTGGTATTAATATTTGCAAATGAGCGTTTACTATGATTAGTTTATTATTTATTATATTTTACAAATAATTGGGTATCTACGTGGATAATTGATCAATTGGCATGCCCTTTGAAATTGTTAAAGGTTTTGTAAATATACATGCTATTTGACAAATGTGACATCAAAATGATACTTTGTGTATATGATAATATGTCCCACCATGGTCCGCTATGATATGATATTTTGCATGACTCACTTGGCACCGGGACCCAACTCCATAGGGGGGTATATGGAGAACACACACCTAAGAGGTGTGCTGTGACAGGATATGGCAATATTATGCCACATGGCACCGGGACCCATCTCTATAGGGGGTATATAGAGAGCACACTCTTGGGGTGTGTTGTAGCTGGATATGGCAGGATGTGAGTGCATGACACTGGTTTCAGGACCCTGACTCTTAGGAGATATTTAGGAAGGATACACCCGAGGGGGGTGTTACATCCGAGGGGGGTATTTTGTGTACATAGTGTGTGGCCGTGAGACATTGGTATAAAAATATATTTTTACATGCTATTTACAGTGATATAGTGGTTTTATCCTGAAATTGTATATTTTTGATATACTATATATGGCAATTGCTTCCAAAATTTATTTTGAGCATATGATGCATGTTTTGGTAACATGGAAAAATGTATTGATATATGGAAGCTTGGCAGATGTTTATTATGGAAAAATTTTAAAAGCATGAAGTAATTACATTATATAGTTGGCTTACTTATTGAGTGTGAGCTCATTTAAATCTTACAATAATTTTCAGAGCCACAGAACTGAAGATGGGGATATGGGGTAGTTGGAGCAGCTATCAGAGTGACTTAGATCCAGTACTTTGTTGTAACCCCATTGAATTATATTTTGGCATGTAGCCTAAAACATATGATTATGGTTTGTATTAAGAACCATTTAAATTGGACGAAATATAATTATTACCCCTTCTTGTATTAAATGTTATATTTCGGGATGCCTTGCATGCCCGGCATGCGGCGGGTTGCCATCCCTAGATCCAATATAGGGTCTGGGGTGTGACAAAAATATTATTGAGCCCTTTCATTGAGTCCAAATAATCAAGCTCTATACCTTTATACCATATAGACTGTTGGGCCTGGTGTGGTACTGTCAAGGCCCAGGAGGGCAAACTTGTGTTGGGCTGAGTGTGGGTCCAAGGATTAAGATTAAATCAAGTAACGAGTGTACATAGGCTTGAGGGTTAGTTTAATTTCATTGGATTAGTGCATGAGAGTTTTTGTTGAATCTAAGCCTGGCCTACTTGATGGATGTATTTAAACTCTAGTCGCTAGGGTTTGGATGGTATAGAACAGATTCTTTTCTCCCAAGATAATTTTCTCTCTCGTCTCTCTATCTTCTCCCCACTCCTTCGGGAACCCTCCAGGAACTGGATCGCATGGATCCATGGGAACGTGCATGTGTCTTCTTATTCTCTCCCAAGCCATTTCGTGGGACGTGAAGCAAGTCAAGGGGACGAACGTATAGGAGTCGGTTGGATGCCTCCTAGAAACCGATGGATGCTTGCGTGAAGGGCCTCCTAGGTGAGCATCACGAGGAGGCCTTACAGCTTCTCATGAAGAGGCTTTACATAAAATCTGAAAAGAATAAACGGGGCAGTGGTGATTCGATTTGAGGACTTGAAGGTTAAAGGATAAAGTAATTTATCATTGCGCCAATCTAATTGTTGGCAACAAAAGGTGAAAGCCCAAGATTTTCTTCAGCAAGGTTGATCCCACTGCTGTTCATCAAGGACTAAACCCAATAATTGGTATCAGAGCCAGGCTTAGGAAGAAGTTGGTTGAAGATCTTCAAGGGCTGAAAAATTTCAATAAGGCTTCATTAAGGTCTTTCAATTTTCTAAATTTTTTGTACTATTTTTGGTTAAGATCTGACCATGGATAGTAGCATTAAATTAGATTTTGAGAAGTTTGATGGAAAAAAAGTTTCTCCATGTGAAAAGTCTGGGTAGAGGACCTTCTTGTGCAGCAGAGTTTAGATTTGGCCTTGGAGGAAAGGCTAAATGAGATGACAGATAAGTAGTGGATGTCGTTGGAGAAGAAAGCATGTTCAACGATCAAAGGATGTCTGGCAGATTAAGCCTGTTATTCGGTGCTGAAGGAGAAGACCCCAAAGGGACTCTAATCGAAGTTATAAGCCCTCTACATGGAAAAGAATATGTGCAACAAGTTGATGTTGAAGAAGCGCTTCTATAGCCTTCGGATGTTAGAAGGTGAAGATATGCTAGGCCACATCTAGGTGTTTGATCATGTAAGCAATGAATTGCTGAATGTCGGGGTCAAGATGAAGAAGGAAGATAAGACACTTTTGCTATTGTATTCGCTAGCCACATCACATGACTCATTGGTCACGATGCTGCTCTATGAAAAGGAGACATTGTTCTATGAAGATATTGTCTCGGTACTTCGGACGAATGAGCAGAGGGAGAAGATGATCAAGGAAGCTGTTCCCCAAGAAGGTCTATTAGTTGAGGAAGGGTTAGACAGAGGTAGGGACAGGAGCAGGCCTTGGGGATGGTTAAAGTCCATAAAGGTTAAGTGCTACAAGTGTGGTAAGATAGGACATTTTAAAAGGGACTGTCCCAAGTGAAAAAAGGGAGGATCTGAATCTGTGAGTATAGTTACAGGCTAGGAGGTGAAGGATGATCTTTTGATGGTATCAGATGGTCACAGGCACAGCACAGAGATGTGGACTTTGGATTCAGCCTGTTTTCATCATTATACTCCCAATCGATCGTAGTTCAACACTTACACAGAGGTTGATGAGGGATGTGTGACTCTTGAAGATGATCATTCTTGCAAGGTGGCAAGGATTGACATAGTGAGGGTGAGGATGTTTGATGGCATGAAGCGCACTCTTACCAACGTGAAGCATGACCCAGAACTCAAGAAGAATCTGGTGTCACTTGGGTACTTGGAGCGGACTGGATATAGCTTCAGCAGTCATGCCAGGAGTGAAGTTCTGAATATCTCCAATGGAGCTATGGTGGTGATGAGAGGGAGGAGGCTGAAGAATAAACTATATAGGTTGGAGGGCTCTGTGATGATCAGAAAATTTGAGGAAACAACTGTGGAACAGGATCCTCGGGATGTGTACAGGATGTGACATTATCGTCTAGGCCACATGGGAGATAGGAGGATGAAAGAATTGAGCAAGAGAGGGCTACTTCTGGACCTGAGTGATGGTGATATGAAGATCTGTGAGCCATGTCAGATGGAAAAGCAGAGGAGAGTCCAGTTCGCAATTAGCACAGCTAGGAGTGTAGAATCCCTGGAGTTAGTACACATGGATGTCTGGGGACCAGCCTCAGTTTTTGCAAGAAATGGGGCCAGATACTTCTTTACCCTGATAGATGATTTCTCAGGGAAGCAGTGGATCTACTTCATGAAGGAGAAATCAGAGGTCTTCACCAAGTTCAGAATCTAAAAGGCTAAGGTGAAGAAGGAGCAGGGTAGGAGTATGAAGTGTCTGAAGTCAGACAATAGCAAAAAATATACCAGCAGGGAGTTTTAGAGATTTCATGAGGAGTGGGGCATCAAAAGAAACTTCTCGGTGATGAAAACTTCTTAACAGGAAGGGGTGATTGAGAGGATGAATAGAACACTATTGAAAAAAGTAAGGTACTTGAGGCTGTAGGTAGGGCTTTCAAAGATGTTCTAAGTTGATGCAGTAGGTGCAGCTAGCTACATGGTCAATCGATCACCGCACACCAGGTTGGATGGAGGCATTCCAAAGGAGATATGGTCTAGAGGGAAGACAAGTTTGAACTATTTGAGGGTGTTTTGATGCATGGCATTTGTGCATGTTGGTGCTGAGAAGTGGAGTAAGTTAGATGCCAGGTCAAAGAAGATGGTGTTTCTAGGCTATCCGCGTGGAATCAAGGAGTATCGGTTATGGGACCCTTTGGAGAAAAAGGTTATCATCAACAGGGATATTACCTTTGATGAGAGCTCAATCCTCCAGAGCAAAGATGGTATAGATGCACAGCAGGGACTACAGGAGGTGAAACACAGTAACACTAGTCAGATGACCTCCTACATGGTCATGCCATTTACTAGTGGACTAGAAGGATTTGAGATTCAGATAAAGAGAACTAGCAGAGGGGTTAGAAGGCAGAAAGTTCAGCAGGATGCAACTGAGTAGAGGACTCAGAAGGATGTAGCTGGGCAAGAGACTGATACTGGGATTGCACTGCACAGGCCCAGGAGAAACGTGCGACCATCAGTTCGATACGACTTTGAGGATTTAATGTCATATGCACTAGTGACAACGAATGAAGACCCTTATACCTATCAGGAGGCTATGGAGAGCCATGGCAGCCAGAATAGAGATAGGTGGGTTCAGGTTATGGTAGGTGATGCAGGCTATGGCAGAGAAGATGCAGTCTCTTCACAAGACTGGCACATGGCAGGTGGTCCAATTGCCGCAAGAAAAGAAACCCATTGGTTGCAAATGGGTTTATCAATGCAAGAAAGAGCCTTCAGAGCAAAGGGGTATCAAGTATAAGGCAAGACTAGTTGTTAGAGGATACTCTCAAAAGGAAGGCTTCGACTATGGAGAGTTAGTGGAAGAAGGTGAAGTGAAGCTGGTGAAGGTACATACCAAGGACAACCCAGTAATATACTGACCAAGGTTCTTTCATGGGACAGCTTTCGTAGGGATGCAGCTGATGGACACGGCGGATGTACTGAGGCCTTGAAAGCACCAAGGTGAAGATTATTGGGCCTGGTCTGGTACTGTCAAGGCACAAGAGGGCTAACTTGTATTGGGCTGAGTGTAGGTCCAAGGGTTGAGATTAAATCAAGTCATGGGTGTACACGGGCTTGGGATTAGTTTAATCTCATTGGATTAGTCTGTGGGAGTTTTTGTTGAGTCTGGACTTGGCCCACTTGATAGATGTATTTAAACTCTAGTCGTTAGGGTTTGGATGGTATAGAACATGTTCTTTTCTTCCAAGAAATTTTTCTCTCTTATCTCACTATCTTTTCCCCCCTCCTCCAGGAACCCTCGAGGAACCAGATCGCGTGGATCCATGAGAACATGCAAGTCATAGGCATCATCCAGTCGGAAATGCCCGCATGGGGATGTGATCTTCTTATTATCTCTCCCAAGCCACTTCGTGGGATGTGAAGCAAATCAAGGGATAAACGTATGGGAGTCGGTTGGGTGACTCTGAGGAACCGATGGATGCTTGCGTGAAGGGCCTCCCAGGTGACTTGTGATGTGAAGGGAAGCACGCTTGGAGGAGGAAGCATCACGTCTTCAGTATGTTAGAAGAGGAGGCCTCATGGCTTCTCGTCGGTGGCTTTATGTGGGTTCTGTGTAGGGAGCATTACGTGAGGGCCTTAAGTACATGAGGATTCAATCTGAGGACTTGAAGGTTAAAGGACGAAGTAATTTACCGCTGTGCCAATCTGATTATTAGCAACAAAGGGTGAAAGCCCAGGGTATTTCTCTAGTAAGGTTGATCCCACTACTGTTCATCAAGGACTAAACCCAACATAGACATATGTGTACATATTACTGAGAAAGACCCATCTCAATACTTATGGATTCTGCACTTTACGTTTTAAAAAAAAAAACAAATATGAAAGTATAGAAACAATGATAACCTATATTACATTTAAAATCTTACATTTTCCTACTTAAACAACATTGATTTCTAGGTTTTTAAAAAATATATTTTTTATATTTAAAACAATTTACTCTCAATCTAAACAATTTTAATGGCTATATAAAACATAATTTAGACTAATATGTCTCAGCATGGATTCCAATCAAATGGATAATATTAACATAGATTTATGACAAGAATCTGCTATTTATTAATATAATTTCTTCTATGAATACAAATATCAATATTTCAAGAATCTCTATATATAATAAAGTGTAGTATAAATATATCACAAGTGATCAAAAAAAAATATTACTTGTCAGTTTTACGTTTAGTCCACTTTATGATCTTAGAAAAATCTTTTATAAGATTTAGTCCTCTTATATTTCAACAGCAAACCTTTTATATCTTCAAATCAAAGTTTTAAATTGTATGAATTTCTTATACTTCTAAGCCAAAGCCTTTACACTTAATAACAGGAATGATAAAATCTTTATATTTCAAATTTAAAATATATTTATTCAAAAAAAAAATAAACATAGCAAGCAAGCAAGCAATGTATGCATATACTTAACTCAACTAAACTCATCTAAGCCTTTTCCAAATTACTTGGGGTCGGCTACATGAATCTGCTTCCTCCACTATGCTCTATTTAGGACCAAGTCAACATTCAAATTATAAATAGTTATATCTTTTTTAATTATTTCTATCCATGTTAATTTAGGTCTACCTATATCTCTATCCTTACCATGGATTATTAAAAGACCAAAGCAATGTATGCATATTGATGCGGGGTAAAATCATCACTACGCTAATATCCGTTCATACAGCGAGAAGGCTGGGATCATTTTTGATTCCTGACTCGTCAGCTGTTGCATCCGAAAAAAGATAAAGCTGCTACTTTTTGGATGCACTTATATCTCGGTAAGACCGAGCTATCCTTATACCTCGGCAGGATCGAGCTACCTTCTCATTTAGCTCAAGCGCCCTTACTATCTAGCGTTACACTGAATCTTCTGTACGATAAATGGCTCCGATTGCTTGATTTTTAAAGTGATTCTCTTAAAAAAAAGGTAAAGAGCCAAGCATGACCCTCTGATAGAAATTAATGAAAATTCAAATCCCTCGCTATTTGGCGGGGTTCCAACCACGTTGGCTTCCGGCCATTTCAAGAAGGAAATAAAGCCAATAATGCCAAATATAGCCTAGTGTCCATAAATCACCAAATCTCAAAGCACCTATCAGCTTCCTTAATCGTTGATCCTCTAACTAATAGGATTCGAATCCTACTAACTTTATAATCAACTGGATTCAAATCAGATTCGAATCGTATTAGCTTTCAACTTTCCAAGACACGTCTGAGAAGCCAGGTATTAACCCGCCATCATTCCAACAGTCTATAAATACCATATCCTAAGACCCTTTCAGGTATGCTCTATGCTCCCATGCTCACTTTGAACTGAAAAAGCTCAAGCAAAATCCTAAGCTATCGAGAGGTCATTCTTGAGAGACTCTTCTGCGAGAGCCTTCTCCCTATATCTGATTGTTAAGAATTGTCACTGACTTGAGCGTCGGAGGGTCTTCCGTAGAGTCCATCCCTAATGCTTCTGCACGAAGACTGTCTTGTAGGTTCACCCGGACGAGAGATCGCGACTCGGATTCAGGAGTAAGCCGCATCCAAGTCAGAGAACAGATTTCTATAGCAACAGATTGGAGCTAGAGGAAGGGTCTTAAGTCTCATTAAACTTGAAATTAAGGAGATAAGGTTCTTGATCAGAAGAACAATTCATCTAATGGCCAATCGAAGAAAAGCAACCTCAGATGCTCCAGACTAGGCCATTTCCCAAAGGCCTGATCCCACAAGCAATGTGGCACCTTCACAGCCACTGCCGACAGAGATTCCTCCACCATCATCACCACTATCAATCACTCCAATCACCCAGGACCAGTTGTCTATGCTAGTTCAGTAGGTCCAGACCTTGACCTAGCTGGTGCAGGGGCTCCACAGAATCCCTCTTCCAGCTGCGCCCACCCCACAACTTTCTGATGGAGTTGTTGCCTCTATTTTGCTGGCCATACCCTCTTCCAGCTCATTTGAGACTGCGAGCTATTTGCAACAGCCCAATCATAAAGGGGCTAGACCGACGACATGGAAGGCCGAAGATAAGGGCCTGCATGGATCCTAGTGGGCTCTTTCTCTTTCTTTGGTATTCTTTCGCCATGACTCCATGCCATGACTACGATCTCGTCGCCCTCTCTCTCCTATCACTAGAGATGAAGGAGTTTAGCGGCAACTTTGGGAGGTGCATCAGGAGTGGCGCCAAGAGCTAGATGCTGTCAAGCAGGCTCCTCATCCCCAAGCAAAGGCAAAATAGGGCATCCCCTTCATGGAAGAGATTATGCAGGAGGTAATTACTCCTCATGTGAAGCTTTCCACCATTAAGCCGTACTATAGATCCACCAATCTAGATGACCATTTGAGCAGCTTTCGATCCATCATGATGTTTCATGGAGCATCAGATGCAATCCTGTGCTAAGCTTTCCCTTCCATTCTCAAGGGATCTGCCAGAACTTGGTTTAACAGCTTGAAACCAAGTTTCGTCAATTCTTTCGATAAGCTGAGTTGTCTATTCATTAGTCAGTTTATCAGTAGCCACTGCTACAGGAGAAGATCTGACTCTCTTTCTGAGGTCAAGCAATAAGAGGGAGAGTCCTTGAGAAGTTATCTTGGCCATTTCAATATGACCATATTGGAAGTGGACCATCTCAATCATGAGGTGGCCATGTTCGCTCTGGCGGGTGAAGTATCAAAGGAGGATAACTTCTATTTAGCAATGAAAGTCAACTACCCAAAGAACCTCTCTGATATGATGGCCTTGGCTGATAAATATGCCAGAGTCGAGGAGTTAAGAAGATCAGCCCGAGCCGAGCAGTCCAAGAAGAAGGAGAATAAAGGCTTGGAGAGGAATCGACCCCCTTGCTATGCCAGCCCCCCTCGCCGTCAAGGGGTTCCTCTTTCACCACCTAGAGATCACACCCGAAACCTAGCATGAAGGTTTAACTAGTATACTCCACTCATCGCGCGACAAGCATAAATCTTGATGGAGATTGAGCGGCTGCTTCCTCGGTCGTCGCCCCTTCAAGGAAATGTAGCCCGAAGGGATATGACAAAATATTGTTGGTTTCATCGAGATTACGGGCATGATACCGAGGAGTGTTGGCAGCTTCAGAATGAGATGGAGTAGCTCATCCGCCGAGGAAGGTTGGATCAATTTAGAAGGGCCCCTGAGCCGAACAATGCAGGAGATCATCAGCACGAGCCTTGTCAGCCACCTTCGCCGAACCCACCAGCTGTTGAAAGTATAAACATGATTGCTATGGTTAGCTTTTCTTTAGATCAGCTATAAGAAGAAGAAAATCCACCGAAAAGAGCTCAGTCTGAGGAGCTCTCCTTCTTAGATGAAGACCTTCGAGGGATATAGTATCCACATAATGATGCTTTAGTTGTATCCCTTAATATGAATGACTATGATGTACACCGAATTTTAGTTGATAATGAAAGCTCTGTTAATGTTTTGTAATTTGGTGCTTTTGTAAAGATAAAGTTATGAATGGAGGACCTCTGAACCATGGATTCTACCTTGATAGGATTCACTAGCAATGCTATCACTTCCGAAGGAGTCATCACACTGGTAGTTTGAGCCGACATTCAGCCCAGCATAGTAATTGTTCATTCAGACTTCCTGGTAACCAAGCTCTGGTCACCTTATAATGCGATTCTCAGTAGGCCAGGATAGATATCCCTCAAGGCGATCATATCCATTCCTCATCTCGCCATGAAATTCCTTACGGAATGAGGAGTGGGGATAGTTCGAAAAAACCAGGCCATGGCTCGATACTGCTTTGTCGTTGACCTACAGTCCAGAAGACCTGGGATCGATGGGCTGGACGTCCGAGAGGACTTTGCCGAGCAATGAGGAGAGCCAGCCGAAGAACTCAAAGAAGTGCTGCTCGACAAGGCTTGACCAGACCAAACTATAAAAATCAGATCTCAACTGGAAGGAAAGCATCAGCAAGACTTAATTGAGTTTCTCCGAAAGAATGCTAATGTCTTTACTTGGTCAGCCTTAGATATGCTAGAGATTAGTTCGGACGTGCTTGTCCATCGCCTTAATGTGGATAAGACGTTCCGATCAATTAAGTAGAAGAAAAGAAGCTTTGCTCCTGAGCGATAGAAGGCTATTGAAGAAGTTGATAAACTCATTAATGAGAACTTTATTTGGAAGGTAAATTATCTAGATTAGTTGGCAAATGTTGTGATGGTGAAAAAGTCGAATGACAAATGAAGGATCTGTATCGACTTCACTGACCTCAACAAGGCCTGCTCGAAGGATAGTTTCCCTCTACTGATGATCGATCAGCTTATGGATGCTACCTCGGGCCATCAGATGCTGACCTTCATGGATGCTTATTCAGGCTACAATCAAATTCGGATGGTACGCGAGGATGAGAAAAAATTTACATTCATCACTGATCGAGGTATTTATTGCTATCGAGTCATGCCTTTTGGCATAAAGAATGATGGAGCAACATACCAAAGACTGGTCAATAAGGTCTTTAAAGAATAAATTGATCGAAACATGGAAGTCTATATTGATGATATGCTGGTTAAAAGCAAGGAAGCCTCACAGCACATCGATGATCTCATAAAAAGCTTCGCGATGCTCAGAAAGTATCAGATGAAGCTGAATTCGACCAAGTGTTCTTTTGGAGTCAATTCCAAAAAGTTCTTAGATTTTATGGTCTTTCGGCGAGGCATTGAGACAAACTCCAAAAGATTCAAGCTCTACAAGAGATGGCACGTCCCAGATCAGTTAAAGAGGTGTAGTATCTCACTGGAAGGATAGCAGCCCTCAACCGCTTCGTTCCCGATTGACCAAAAAGTGTTTACCTTTCTTCAAGGCACTTTGATCGGCCAAAAACTTTCAGTGGACTGTAGACTGCTAGAAATCCTTCGAGGACCTTAAAAAGTACCTTAGCTCATTGCCCTCCTCAGTAGCCCAAAGCCCGAGGAAATTATATATCTATATTTGGTAGTTTCAAAAAGTATAATTGGCTCTGTGCTGGTTCGAGAAGAGAACAAGATTCAATGACCATTGTATTATGTCAGTAAATTGCTACGTGATGCCAAAACAATGTATACTCGGATCAAGAAGATGGTATTAGCTTTAGTAACATATGCTCGAAAGCTGCATCCTTATTTCCAGGCACACACTATGGCAGTTCTATCCGACCAACCTATTAAGTCAGTCCTTCACCATCCAGAAGTATCAGGAAAAGTGGCCAAATGGGCTGTCGAGCTGAGTGAACATGATCTTCAATATCAGCCTCGTTCGGCCATTAAGACATAAATTATGGTAAACTTTCTCATTGAGTGCACCATACCAGAGGATGTCTCTACTCTAGAGGTTTCTGAACAACCAAAACTTGAAGCATTGTGGCTGCTTCATGTAGATGGATTCTCTAGCGTCAATGGTTCTGGCGCCGGCTTAGTCCTCTCCAGTTTGGAAGGATCAACGTTTGAATACGGCATCCATTTTTCTTTCCCAATCTCCTATAATAAAGCTGAGTATGAGGCTATGCTCGTTGGACTCCGAATCGTCCATGACCTCAAAGTCAAAAGACTGAATGCCTACAATGACTCTCAACTGGTAGCTGGTCACGTGCGAGGAGAATTTGAAGCTCGAAAGCCGAACATGGTTCAGTTTCTTCAAAAGGTGCATGATTTGTTCTCCTACTTTTTTAAACTTGAAGTTAATCAGGTCCCAAGAGCTGAAAATGCGCATGCCGACCTTCTATCTCGCCTGTCGACCATGAATTCGATAGATCTCGAGCAAAAATTTTACTTGAAAGTCCTCGAAAAGTTTAGTATTACTGAAGTTGACCGAGTGATGCAGATTAAGGCCGAACCATTTTGGTTCGACCCGATATTCAAATACCTCAAAGAAGGTTCTCTCCCAATGGATAGAAAGGAAGCAAGAAAATTGAAGATGCAAGCGTCTCATTATGTCCTACTCGATGATCAACTATACAAACGATCCTTTTTAATATCGTTACTCAAATGCCTTTGACCGTTAGAAGCTAATTATGCTCTGAGGAAGGTCCATGAAAGTATCTACGGTAGTCATCTTGGTAGCCGAGTCTTGTGTCACAAAATGCTACGCCAAAGATACTACTGGCCAACTATGTAGAGGGATTCTGATGACCTTGTTCGAGCTTGTGATTTGTGTCAAAGACATTCCAATATCCAGAGGCTTCCCTCTATTAACCTAATGCCAATATCATCTGCTTGGCCCTTCGCTAAGTGGGGAATGGATATCCTCGGCCCCTTTCCGCTTGCTATGGGACAGAGAAAGTTTCTGTTCGTGGCGATCGATTACTCACTAAGTTCGTCGAAGTTGAGGCAGTCGCTCAAATCACTGAAGCTCGATCCAAGAACTTCATATGGAGATCCATTATCTGCCGGTTCAGCTTCCCACACATAATCATCACCGATAATGGCTGACAGTTTGACAATTCAAAGTTCTAAAAGTTTTGCGAAAACCATGGCATTAACCATCAGCTCACATCAGTCTGACACCCTCAAGTTAATGGTGAAGCAGAGGTAACGAACCAAACCTTATTATAGGGGATTAAAGCTTGGCTCAATAAAGCCCGAGGCAGATGGATAGATGAACTTCATTATATTTTATGGGCTTACCAAACCATGCAAAGAATCCCCATTGGCGAAACCTCATTTAGAATGGCCTTCAGCACCGAAGTCATCATCCATGTGGAGGCGAGGTTACCTTCGCTACGAGTGAAAATTTATTCAAAAGAGTTGAACGACGAACAGCTCCGAGCTAATCTTGATTTAACAGAAGAAGTCAAAGAAAAAGCCTGGATCCGAATGGGTGCCTACCAGCAACGAGTGGCTCGGTATCATTCTTCCCGAGTCAAGGGGAAGGTGTTTCTCTCTGGCAACTTTGTACTCCGCAAAGCATCTATTTCCAAACCATTAGAGCAAGGAAAGCTATCTCCAAACTGGAAAGGCCCATATCAAGTTGCAAAGGTCATCAGACTGGGCACCTATAAACTTCAAGACTTGGATGGAAAGTCTATTCCTCGGACATGGAACGCAAACAACCTTTGGATATACCATCAGTAAAGTTCTCTTAAACCAAGCTCATTTTGCTTACAATAATAAAACTTTATTTTTTAATTTGATTTAAAATATTCTTGCCTCAATCACTTTTCCAAAAGTTATGGATGATAGACAGGTTTCGACCAATTAACGACCTATGGGTTCCTTTCTCTGTACCTTGGTAATGCCAAGTAAAATGTAATCTATCTCTGAACCTCAGTAGGGCCGAGCAACTATCTCTGAACCTTGGCAGGACCAAGCAATCTCTGTGTACCTTGGTAGTGTCAGGTAAAACATAATCTATCGTCGAACCTTGGTAGGGCCGAGCAACTATCTCCGAACCTCAGCAAGGCTGAGCAATCTCTCCGTACCTTGGCAGCACCAAGTAAAATATAATCTATCTCCAAACCTCGGTAGAGCTGAGCAATCTCTCCATACGTTGGTAGCGCCAAGTAAAATATAATCTGTCTTCGAACCTCGGCAGGGCCGAGCGACTATCTTTGAACCTCAGTAGGGCCAAGCAATCTTTTCGTACCTTGGCAGCGTCAAGTAAAATATAATCTGTCTTCGAACCTCGGCAGGGCCGAGCAACTATCTTCGAACCTCGGCAGGGCTGGGCAATCTCTCCGTACTTTGGTAGTGCGAAGTAAAATATAATCTATCTTTGAATCTCGGTAGGGCCAAGCAACTATCTTCGAACCTCGATAGGGCCAAGCAATCTTTCCATACCTTGGTAGCACCAAGTAAAATACAATCTGTCTTTAAACCTCGGTAGGGCCTAGCAATTTCTTCGTACCTTGGTAGCGCTAAGTAAAATATAAACTATCTTCGAATTTGGTAGGACCGAGCAATCACTTCATACCTTGGCAGAACCAAGTAAAATTTCTCCGACCGACAATCTCCACACCTCAATAGAGCAAGGTAAAATTCCCTCTAAGTCTCAGCAGGGTCGAGTGATTCTCGTAATGATCGAGCAATTCCCCTGATTTCAGTAAGTTAAACAAAAGCCATCAGGACTCTTCAGCATGACCGAATGTTCATTGAAAATTAGCAAGACCGCTTAGGTCTTTCTGTGATCTAAGGAGGATTGAGCACTAGCTCTCCGTTAAGGACTCAGCATAACTCGATAGATGTCAACAAGGCTGAGCAGAATCACCAAATATTTGGCAAAGGTTAAGTTCATATATCTCACAATGATTTTTGAGTCCCGTTTGGGTCTAAGCCTTTCCTACACTGTTGGAAAAGTCATGTGTTTTGATATATCTGAACCTTTCCTGAAGCTTAGTCGAACGAGCCTAAGCATGGAAAGAACCGAAGTCTTTGAAGTGCTGAATTTGCAAACAAAAGGAACAAACGATAAAAAGAGACAAATAGTTGAGAGGAAAAAGTCTTTATTCATTCCAAAAAATATTACAGCCTATCACAAGGCATTACAAGTGCATTACCGCACAGGAAATACAAGAGAAATTCTAGGACCCCAACTACATGCATTGCATCTGTAGGCCTTCTACCATGGAAAAGAGAACTCTGTCAAGTTGCGATCTTCAGGGTATTGGGCAAAGATAGGGAAGAAGAAACAGCCCGATGATGCTTACCTTTGGCTTTCCTTTCCTAAGAAGTAACTTGATGGATCTTCAAGTGGATCGAAGGCTACCATGGTTGATGGAAAGCCTGTGAAAGCCGAGGCCCATCAAGAATTGCATTCCCAGTATGGCCTCTATGGTTCCATAATGGATGGATAGAGCCAAGTAGAAAGCGTCCATATGTGCTTTCCATATGGCATCTATGCCTCCTCTATGCTTTGCGTATGACCTCCATAGCTTCTTCCTCCCTCTTCTCCTTCTCCTCTTTATTCATCACGCTTAAACTCCGAGGAGGGGGCATGCTCCGTGACCCTCTTCTCAGACTTTGGTACATGTAGTCTAATGTCCCAAGGAACCCCATACAACGGTAGATTCTCTCCAAATCTTCTGAGGTCATCGAGGAAGCGATATCACTCGAGCGTTTCATATTTTCAGGTTGGAAAGAAGAAACTTTAGCCATGATTACAGGGGTTCTGAGAGATGAGTCTTTGGAGAAGAAGCAAGGAGACAGCGTGACAGGGGATAGCACCGCCCAAACCCCTTTTTAAACCACCTCGATAGAAAGGCAAGATATCACCAGCAAGGATCCCCAAATGTTCAGGCTGCCAGCACAGGTGCTGCAAGCGCAGCAATTTATCACGCGTCATTCCCCTAACCGTTGTTTACAGAAAACAAGGGGTTCTGCCTCATCCACCCGAAAGGGATGATGGGGAGGCGACATGGCATTTATGAAGTCATCATCGCACTCCTTTTCAAATTCAAATCCCTTCGGTCAAATTAAGCCATCTGAAACTCTACTCCCTATGCCTGAACCTACGCTTTAGACTAGGAAGTGGGGGGCATGTGATGCGGGATAAAATTGTCACTACGCTAATATCCGTGCATATAGCGAGAAGGCTGGGATCATTTTTGATTCCTGACTTATCAGCTGTTGCATCCGGAAAAAGACAAAGCCGCTATACCTCGGATGCACTTATACCTCGATAGGACCGAGCTATCTCCTCATTTAGCTCAAGTGCCCTTGCTATCTAGCATTATGCTGAATCCTCCGCATGATAAACGACTCTGATCGCTCGATTTTCAAAGCGATTATCTTAAAAAAGAGGTAAAGAGCCGAGGATGACCCTCTAATGGAAATTAACAAAAATTCAAATCCTTGACTATTTGGAAGGATTCCAACCACGTTGGCTCTCGGCCATCTTAAAAAGAAAATAAAGCCAATAATGCCAAATATAGCCTAGTGTCCATAAATCATCAAATCTCAAAGCACCTATCAGCTTCATTAACCGTCGATCCTCTAACTAACAAGATTCGAATCGTATTGACCTGGTAAACAATTGATCGGATTCGAATCAGATTTGAATCGAACCGGCTTTTAGCTTTCTAAGACACGTCTGAGAAGTCAGGTATTAACCCACCATTATTCCAACAGTCTATAAATATCCTGTCCTAAGATTCTTTTAGGTGCGCTTTATGTTCCCATGCTCACTCTGAACTGAAAAAGCTCAAGCAAAATTCTAAGCTATCGAGAGGCCATTCTTAAGGGACTCTTCTGCGAGAGTCTTCTCCTTATATCTGATTGCTGAGAATTATCACTGACTTGGGCATCAGAGGATCTTTCGCAGAGGCCACCTTCAACGCTTTCTGTGCGAAAACTGTCTTGCAGGTTCACCCAGACGAAAGATCGCAATCCGGATCCAAGAGCAAGCCGCATCCAAGTCAGAGAACGAATTTATACGATAACACATATACATAATTAAAATAAATAAAATAATTTAAAAATCAAACTTTATTAACATCAGGAGTTGTTTAATTCATGATAATTTATTTATTAATCTAAGATTGCTATATTTGGTGATTGGATATGGTAAGCGATAATATTTAATTTTTGATAATTTAAAGTTATCATAAATTATGATAATCTAATTGTTGTATGAAAGGTTGGTATTTAAGATTACTTACGTTAGTAATCTTAAATTATACTTTTAACTTCTATATAAATATTTAACAATACTTAATCTGATTATATATATTAATTTTTACTAAAAAATATTTAATATTAATACTAAATTTAATATTTTAAACACTATTATATTAATATACATTATATAATATACTATTTAAATAATATTATATTATATATAATATTTATAAAATTAGTTTATAAAGAATCTTAATTTTTATTAGAACATTTCATATTTTAGTAAAAAAAAAGAGATAATTACTTAAAAGATAAAAAATTATAATAAATTTAAAAACATGATAATTATTATCATATTTTATTATGAATCAAATATGATAATTTTTTTTATAAAAAATAATTATTATAAATATTTTTTGATATATTACGTTGCTTTCCCAAAATATGACTTCAAAGTATTACAAATAATATATACTTTGGTGGCAGCCGGCATGGCCCATCTGAGCAGCAGGCCTGCGATCATGCATGTTGGACCTGCTATGCGTCCTTTGATGAATTGAGACCGGAAGTACGGCTTAATTAGTCCAGTACTCGCCATTTGGAGGTCCTCGTGAAATGATTTGTCCACCGACAAGCTTTGCTCGGCTCCTATGCTTGCCTAACAATCGTGCGTGACAAGCAAGAGAAGGAATAATATCGATTTTGGTTGAATTCCGGCATGACGGCAGAAATTTGTCGCCGCCACCAACTCTTCTACGAGGAGATTGGCGTTGTCAAGTAAAATCTTTTCTAGTATACTATTTATTTTAATGAGGAGAAGTAAACTCATTGATCACGCTCCCTCTCTCGGAAACGGAGTCAGCTTTTTTTTTTGAAAAAAAAAATCAAACAATTTTGTCTTAATTTATTTTGAATATTATTTTAGATAACTGTGGTTGAAAAATTTTAAATTCAAATCACAAACCAGGAGAATAAGAGTCCGACAATCATAATAATTAATTAAACAATGAAAGGAGGAGGGTTAGATGTCCGAGATGACCACCTAATCTTTAGTGTATATATATATATAGTCATTGAAATATATTGTTTTGTTTATTAGAATTATTATATACACACTTGCTCATATAAAAAAAAAAGTACGATCACAGTTGTCGCCATGGCCGTAAGAAGCCGACGTATGGGACACGATGACGAAGAATACAGGAGAAGCCAATAATAAATAAATATATTTATTTTAATGAAAAGGAAACGATGCCACCATATACTTCAAGTGGAGCACCGAGCTTTGAGCTTATCCAATTTCTCTCTCTCTCTCTCTCGACGGCGTACGTAGGCGAAGGAGAACGACGTTTTCGTTGCAGTTTGTAAACATTACAATTATTAGGAAGGAAGACCGGCACCCCGCCGATGACGGGCGGACGTACGCCCAAATTGGCCCGCCCACCCACCAACTCCCGATGACCCTGATTAATGATCGCGAAAACAAGGAGAAGATTTCGGCCGAAACGAAGAATTAAACGAGCAAAACGATATCCCAAGTCATCCCACGAGGCTAAGGCTAACTAGAAGAAGACGATCGAGTCAGCTCTCTGTCTCAACTCCTATGCCCTACTACGTACTACACTCAACCACCTCTCCCTAATAAGTCCTCTCCGATCCCTTCTCCTCTTCTTTACGCTAACTAACAACTACTCCGACTCTTTTCTTTATTTTCCTAACATCTTTCTGGTAGATAGGCGCCATCCCACAGCAACCACCTAAACAAATAGCTAGCAAGTAAGAAACCGACTAATATCGGTCTCAGCTAGCGAGAGCCATTCTCCAATACTGCTACAGAGGAGGACTACAGCCATGGCGATTCCAGTGCGCGGCAACAATCATGGGCTGGCGGCGAGAGTCACGCTGTTGGCAGTGTTCCTCGGATCGGCGATCATGATCTCGGGGCTGTCGTGCTCCCTGGCGCTCTACGCCATCAAGAAGAGCGGCCGGAGCCTCAGCAGATCCTCCTCGCTCCTCCACTCCCTGCGACGCTTCGCGGGCTTTTTGGCAGCGCACCCACTGGGGGTGCTCGGCGTCCTTCTATTCTCGGCTTCCATCTACAGCGTGATGGGCAGGATTAAGCTTTGGCAGAGAAGCCGACGGCAAGCCGGCGGCAACGATGGAACAGGTGAACTCATGAGAAGGTCGCGCAGAGAGGACGAGGGAAGAGACTGTGGGAAGAAAGGAAGCACCTGCAGCGAGGAAGAGCTAAAGGCATGGGATTTGGAGGGGGGAATGGGATTGGCAACGTCGAAAGAGTTATCTACCAGGCATATCTGGGATCCCGAAACGGGTGCGTCCATTAGGTTGCCAAAGTGGGGGATTGTGCCTTAGAAAACGGATGGAGATATATTTTGAGTGTGTTGTGTGTGTGTGAGAGAGAGAGAGAGAGAGAGAGAGAGAGAGAGGTTGTTGTTGTGAGAGTACTAGAGCAAGCAACCTTCGATGCAGGCGAGGGAGCAGCTGCTACTCATGGGATTTAGACGATTTAGATGGTGGAATGTCTGCATTAAATGGATGTCTGGCCCGATATCATGCAGGCATTTTAATTCTTTGTATAGTTGCATAGATAATATGGATTTGTGATAGTGTGACGTTGGTTCTCCTCCGGATGAGATGCAAATAGTTCTCGTTCTCTATAATTCCCTTGAAGAACAGTGATTTTTCATGCGTGTTACTCCTCCATGGCGCTAAAATTTACTGGAGAAGCAACCGAATTAAAGTTCACCAAGCAAAGGATGACGAATCACGTGTGCATGCAAGCTAAGAAATGATGATGTATATTTCATAGAATCTTAAACAAATGAGTCTTTCAGCTAAGCAAAGTTTTTTTTTTTAATTTTTAATTTTTTGTTGTTGTTGCTTGTGAACATTGAAAAGAATAGATAACATAATATATATATAGTTCAAGCCTTCAAGGAACTTTAAGCAAGTGCAACTTTGAGTCAGTCAAGCTTTTGATCCTTTAAGACCATGCATGACGTGTGCCTAAATGCATTGGCTGTACTGCACTGCAGATTTTTAAGATTCAGATACCAATTATCATTGACCATCACTTTTCAAATGGAGCCTGGTTGCCAAACAACCACTTTTTCTTTGTTGTTTGTTTTTTTTTTATAATTACTTGCATCATCCGCTGCACTTGTCATAGGTGGTCATCAGACACGTTGATGGGATGATGTTCGCAGAGCGCGTTACCCCGCCCCCTCTCTCTTGCTCTGCCGCTCCTTGGCCACCGGCCACAACAGCACTATTTGCGGCGATTGGCGGCGGCGTCGGCCATTGGAAGGAGCCAGAGGCGAGGAGGACGATGTTTTTTTTTTCCTCTCCCTTTTCTTTTCCGGACTACAAGATTTCGGTTCAAAATTAATTAAGCTTGATTTCGGCCGACCAACGGAGGCACCTCATGCGCCTGTTATCTTCTCCGTACTCGCATCTCAAAGTCTAGATCCGACGCTCGAAGTGGTCGACGCTGGACAAGTGGTGGCGGAAACGTAGCACAAGTGGTCGCTCCGTTATTGATCCAAACTTGATTTCCACCTTCGAGTCCATGTTCACGCTCCAAACCGTCCAGTCGCCACCGCTCCGGTCCTCCTAAAGTCCCGAGACGTAGCCTTCGTCCTTCCAAAATCCTGGGCCAACGTTAATACTTACAGCTCCGAACGTCTTCGCACTTCCTTTCCTCTTCCCTCCCTCCAAATCCAAATGAAGACGAGCACGTTCGCGTTCTCTCCTTGTGACAACTTCGTTTCCCCTCCTCTACGCTAGAAAGTCGCAACAACTCTCTTTTTTTTAAATTAGGTAGCAGGCAGCCATCTACAACCACCGTCCTAGAAGTAGATGGGCAAGAAGAAAGAGAAAAAAAAAATCTTGAAGATATGCTCCAATGCTGACTTCTTCAATTTGCAGCGTCCTCAGAAGGGAAAAAAAAAAAAAAAACCACTCTTCTCTCCCCTTCTCCCCCTCTATATCGCTCCCTTTCTTGTTGTCTAGTCTCCTACGTACCAGGATGGCAGATCCGGCAAGAGACCTTGACCGAGGCCTGGCGGCAAGGCTCCGGTGGGCAGCTATGGTACTGGGTTCGGCGATGATGATGGTGGGGCTGGCATGTTTTCTGGCCATCTCCGCGAGCAAGAAGAGCGGGCGAGCCTCGACCATATCCTCCCTCTTCCTCCTTCAATTCCTTCAGAACCTGGGGACGTTATTCTCGGTCTACCCGCTGGGGGCTCTCACTCTTCTCATGTTCATCGCCCGGGCGGGGACATACTGGTCAAGAAGCGGCAGAAGGGCCCATGGAGTAGTGGGATTGCCGCTCGTTCAATGGCGAATCAGCGGCCATGCTGCTGCTCATGGGAGGCCAGGAGAAGGTACTGTTGAGGGCGTTGGTGAAGCAATGGCTGTGACGTCTACGGGAGAACGAGGCCTCGAGCGAGGTGACGAGGAGGAGATTGCGGAGACGAGGACTGTAGATATAGAAGAATGTTTCCCGGAACATTCGATACTGCAAAGGGTAAGCGGGTGGCTTTGGCTAACCCCTGAACTTGAAGGCCTGAGCAGTAAAACAAGAGAGAGAGATAGAGAAATTGTGATTCGTGATGTTGGTTAATTTATTTTCTTGGTAACATGTTTTCCAAGTCATCTCATGATCTTGATGGCTATAAGGATTCGCAATATACATCGAAGATATGATCAGTCCATCTCCTGTGCCATGCATCTACACGGCGATATATTAT
Source organism: Calamus simplicifolius (assembly GCA_900491605.1). Lineage (NCBI taxonomy): Eukaryota > Viridiplantae > Streptophyta > Magnoliopsida > Arecales > Arecaceae > Calamus > Calamus simplicifolius. Next base: position 583,023 of record UESW01004273.1, read on the forward strand.
TAATTGTACAGTCCTCTAGCAGAGTCACGTTCACTGTTTTATAGCATTTCTCAGGCACAAATCCTGTGGCCTGTGGGTAGCAACAGTTCACCCAAAAAGAAATCGACATAAAGGCACTCTCAATCCACTGTGGAAATAATATAACAGTCTACATCTGCCATAAAGGTTCTTTAAGGCAATTAATGTAACCAACCACATATAGTGAATACGTACACACATGGCAAGCCCAACAAGAAGGAACTGTACAAGAACTGTTTAACCACCGCCCACTTTTACTGTTATTAGCAAAGAGAAAGAAATGAACTATAACAGCTGCTGCCGGAATGGTCAATCTCAGCAGGCAAGACAGCACTATACGTTATATCATTTGTCCAATGGTTTTGTGAAATGTTTTGCTTGTCGGATGTGTAGTGGTTGTTAGTTGAAATGTCTGCCGTTGGCTGTGGAGGTTTTGTCCGGAATGGGCTTCATCTCCAGTTTCTTGTTTTCCTTCAAGACCACCTGCCTTGGCATGACGTCCAAAAGGAAGCACCCACCATTCCATACGGTTGCAGAGACCTTGAGGATTTGGAAACTCACATGCAACTCGTAGGAAAGGAAGATGGGGACCGCAAGTCGCAACGGTAAATATTGCCTGCAATAATATATACATGGCGGGTCGCTTTTGATCACCAAGCAAGCCACTTAAGCGCCACCAGATATTGTTGGCCTTCCGTGCCTTCTTTGAGAGTTCCCTGTATACCCACAAATGATTGAACGAAATTATTGCCTTCAGAAATACTAGACGTAATTAAGTTATAGTATTTTGAAGCCTCTGGAGCTCTATTTTTTGCAATAGGGACTGTCACAGATAGATAAAATCAATCAGTTGCTTTTTGTACAAGCAATATCGACAAAACCATAACAAAAAAGGCATAAAAATACTCAACATGATTGCTTGAACGTATCCTGGGCGTTGCCAATGATTCTTGTTGGGGGTAGAATCATATTGATAATCGTGTAAGGGGCTGAGACCGACCCATCCCTCGCCCGCTACGATATGCCCCCGAGAATAAGCTAAACTAATACGGTCCGTCAGGCCATGCGGCTCTGGGCTCCCATAGCTCGGATTCCTCGAGCCTTCCGTGGTTCGGCTTTCTCCGAGCTTCCATAGCTCGGCTTCCCCGAGCCTCCCATGGTTCGCTTTCCCCGAGCTTCCCATAGTTCGGCTCCCTACAGGCTCCCATGGTTCGGCTTTCCCCGAGCTTCCCATAGCTCGGCTCCCTCGGGCTTCCATAGCTCGGCTTCCCCCCTCCCATGGTTCGGCTTTCCCCGAGCTTCCCATAGCTCGGCTCCCTCCGGGCTTCCATAGCTCGGCTTCCCGAGCCTCCCATGGTTCGGCTTCCCCGAGCTTCCTGTAGCTCGTTTTCCCGAGCCTTCATGGTTGGCTTTCTCCGAGCTTCCATAGCTCGGCTTCCCCGAGCCTTCCATGGCTCGGCTTTCCCCGAGCTTTCCATAGCTCGGATTCCTCGGGCTTCCATAGCTCGGCCTCCCTGAGCGATCCACGATCCGATACTCACCTCCGCGGAACCTGGCGCAGGAGAGCCTATACCATCGTAACAGAGTCCCAGGCAAAGAATTATGTTAAAGAGTGGCCTAGGACCTAATACAGCTACCTGGGACCTATGCATCTACAGATCTCAGGCCAACAAGGAGCTCTTCTAGCCGTCGATCCCTTAACAAACAAGATACGGATCCCAACGGCCCCACAACGGCCTGATTCGATTCATCTCCGTATCCTAACAACCTTCGAACCTTCCAGAAGGCGCTCAAGATCCAGGTGATTGCCTATAAATACGACACTCCCAGATTCTCTCAGGTATGCGCTCACTGCCCCCGGCTCACTCTCACACTCTCACTCTCTCCCCTGCTCGTCGGCGCTCCCCTAGAGCTCCCGATCGGCCGCCCCTGGAGAGACTCCCCAGAGAGATCCACCTCCCCATTTTCTGTTGATCACCGATCCCCACTGACTTGAGCGTCGGAGGGTCTTCCGCGGAGGGCCACCCCCAACGCCTCTCGCGCGAGGACTTCTGTGCAGGTCCGCCCAGGAGGAAGCCCAGACCAGGAGATCGACCGCGCCCGAGTCGGAGGACGGATCCCGGCGGCAACAGATTGGCGCTAGAGGAAGGGCCTCAAGTCCCGTTAAAACTTGAAGAAAGGAGATAAGGATCTCGACCTGGAGTAGAACCTCTCCAATGGCTAATCGGAGAAGAGCAACCTCTGAAGCCCAAGACCAGGTCGTCAAAGACCTGATCCGATAGGCAACACGGCGCCGCAGCCCCCACCGGTTGAGACCCCGTCACCGCCAGCCATCCCGGTGACCCAGGACCAGTTCGCCACTGGTCCAGCAGGTCCAAGCCCTGACCCATCTGGTTCAGGAGCGTTTCGCAGTGCCCCTGCTCCCACCTTCATAAGGAGGCCGCAGCTCCTTCCTCTCCGGCCACCTCCTCCTCTGGTCCGCATGAGGCCATGGACCCCCCACACCGACCCAAGGGGACAAACCAGTCCCGCGAGGCGGCTATGACAGGGATCCTCCCAGATCTCGACGAGCCCGGACCCTCTCCCCGGTGTCCTCCCACCATGATTCAACGTCCCTGCGCTCTCCCGCCCAGCTCCTCTATCTGAAGAGGAGATCCGTCGACAATCTGGGAGATGCGTCAGGAGCTGGACGCCGCCAAGCAGGCCCATCCGCCTCAGCCCAAGGCAGAGCAGGGCATCCCCTTCTCCAAAGGGATCATGGAGGAAGTGATTCCCTCCCATGTCAAGCTACCGCCATCGAGCCCTACCATGGCTCTTCTGACCGGATGATCATCTCAGCAGCTTCCGGTCAATAATGATGTTCCACGGAGCATCCGACGCGATCCTCTGCCGCGCCTTCCCCTCCACCCTCAGAGGATCTGCCCGAACCTGGTTCAACGCCTTGAAACCAGGTTCCATTGATTCATTCGACGAGCTGAGCCATCTTTTTATTGGCCAGTTCGTCAGTAGCCGCCGTCACCGACGAGATCCGACTCCCTCTCTGAAGTTAAGCAGAGAGAGGGGGAGTCCTTGAGAAATTACCTTGGCCGTTTCAACAAGGCCATGCTAGAGGTGGACCACCTTAATCATGAGGTGGCTATGTCCGCCTTAGCGGGGGAGTTTGAAGGAGAGCGACTTCTACCTGGCGATGGAAGTCAGCTACCCCCCAAACCTCTCCGATATGATGGCCCTGGCAGACAAATACGCCAGGGTCGAAGAATCGCGGAGAGTTGCCCGCGCCGAGCTGGCAAGAAGAAAGAGCCCAAAGGTCCTGACAGGCACCGACCTCCGTCGGCCAAGTCCACCTCGTCGCCAAAGAGCTCCCCCACGCCGCCAAGAAATCGCTCCCGGAGCCCGCCCAGGCGATTCGACCGGTACACTCCACTCACTGTCCCCGGGCGCAAATCCTCATGGAGATAGAGCGCCAGCTCCCCCGGCCAGCTCCTCTCCGAGGGAACCCAACTCGGAGGGACCCCACCAAATACTGCCGCTATCACCGGGAGCACGGCCACGACACTGAGGAATGCTGGCAGCTGAAAAATGAAATTGAGAGGCTGATCCAACGGGGCCGACTGAACCAGTTCAGGAGGGCACCCGAGCCAGGACAAGGGGGGATCGCCAGCCCGAGCTTCAGCAGCCTCCTCCTCCACCAAATCCACCGTAATCGGCCACATCAACATGATCGAAGAGGCCGGCGGCTCGAGCTCCAGAAATGATGATGAAGGCTCGGCGCCAAAGAAAGCGGACGGGTGAGCTCTCCTTCTCCGACGACGATCTCCGAGGGATACAGTTCCCCATGACGATGCACTAGTTGTATCCCTCAATTTAAATGACTATGATGTAAGCCGGATCCTTGTTGATAGTGGAAGTTCGTGAATGTTTTGTACCTCGATGTGTTTGCCAAGATGAGATTGCTCATGGAAAACCTTCGAGCCGTGGATTCCACCCTAATGGGGATTCACAGGCGACGTCATCATCCCGGAAGGGGTCGTAACCCTAACGGTTCGGCAGGAACCTGGCCCCTTGTGGCCACTGTTCACACGGACTTCCTAGTGACCAAGCTCAGGTCGCCATACAATGCAATATTTGGAGACCCGGCCTGATGTCCCTCAAAGCGTTGTCTCCATCCCACACCTATCTATGAAATTCCCCACCGGGCGGGGAGTTGGTGTTGTCCAAGGAAGCCAAACCATGGCTCGACAGTGCTTTGTCACCAGCCTTCAGTCCAGAATGCCGGAGGTTGACGGGCTGGACGCTCGGGAACCAGCCGAGGAACTGGAAGAAGTACCGTTGGACGAGGCTCGTCCCGACCGAACCATAAAGATCGGGTCGCTGCTAAAGGCGAACCTCGGCGAGCTGATCGAATTTCTCCGAAGCAACGCCGATGTCTTCGCCTGGTCCGCCTCTGACATGCCAGGAATCAGCCCCGAGTTCTCGTCCACCGCCTTAACGTGGATGAGATGTACCGGCCCGTCAAGCAAAGAAGAGGAGCTTTGCCCCAGAACGGCAGAAGCTATTGAAGAGGAGGTTGATAAACTCATCAAGGCGAACTTCATTCGGGAGGTAATTACCCAAACTGGCTATCAAATGTCGTCATGGTGAAGAAGTCGAACGGCAAGTGGCGGATCTGCATCGACTTCACCGACCTCAACAAAGCCTGCCCGAAGGACAGCTTCCCTCTTCCCCGATGATCACTTGTGGATGCCACCTCGGGTCACCAAATGCTGACATTCATGGACGCCTACTCCGGCTACAACCAGATCCGGATGGCCCCCGAAGATGAAGAAAAGACCGCCTTCATAACCGACCGAGGTACTTACTGTTACCGTGTTATGCCTTTCGGTCTTAAAAATGCAGGAGCCACCTACCAAAGGCTGGTCAACAAAGTATTCAAGGAGCAAATCGGCCGAACATGGAGGTATATGTCGACGACATGCTGGTCAAAAGCAAAGAAGCATCACAGCACGTCGAGGATCTCTCGGAGAGCTTTGCAACACTCCGCAAGTATAGGATGAAGCTCAATCCGACTAAGTGCGCCTTCGGCGTTAACTCCGGGAAGTTCCTCGGCTTCATGGTCTCCCAGCGGGTATCGAAGCTAACCCCAGAAGATTCAAGCTCTTCAGCAGATGGCGCCCCGGCATCTATTAAAGAAGTCCAGCGCCTAACTGGGAGGATAGCGGCCCTTAACCGCTTCGTGGCGCGCTCAGCCGAAAGATGCCTCCCCTTCTTCAAAACCTCCGGTCGGCTAAGAATTTCCAGTGGACCCCCGAGTGTCAAAAATCATTCGAAGATCTCAAGAAGTACCTCGGCTCTCCCCCACTCCTCAGCAGTCCAAATCCAGGGAGACATTGTTCCTATATCTGGCTGTTTCAGAAGGTGCCGTTTGCTCGGTGCTGGTCAGAGAAGAAAACAAGGTCCAGAAGCCAATTTATTATGTCAGCAAACTACTCCCGACGCGGAGACAAGGTATAGCCGATTGAGAAGATGGTGTTGGCCTTGATCACCTCAGTTCGGAAGTTGCGGCCATACTTCCAGGCGCATTCTGTGACGGTCCTGACTGACCAACCCATCAAGGCGGTGGTCCACCGCCCGGAGACATCAGGGAGAATGACTAAATGGGCCGTCGAGCTGAGCGAGCATGACATCCATTTCAGCCTCGCCCGGCCATCAAAGCTCAGGTGCTAGCCGACTTCCTCCTCGAGTGTACCATCCCGGAGGACGGCTCCACCCCGACTCCCCCGAAGAACCAAAATCTGGCGCCCGGTGGCTCCTCCATGTCGACGGGTCATCCAACGCTCATCGCTCCGGTGCGGGCTGGTCCTCACCAGCCCGGAGGGGGCGACTTTTGAATATGGCGTCCGCTTCTCCTTCCCGGCCTCCAACAACGAAGCTGAGTATGAAGCCCTGCTGGCCGGTCTCCGATCGCCCGCAGCCTTAAGGTGGAGAAACTTAATGCCTTCACCGACTCCCAGCTAGTGGCAGGTCACGTGCGAGGGAGTTTGAGGCTCGGGAACCGAACATGATCCGATATCTCCAAGAGGTTCGGAGCCTACTCTCCCATTTTCCCGAATTTGAGATCATTCAGATTCCTAGATCTGAAAATGCCCGTGCCGACCTACTATCTCGGCTGGCGACCGCGGAATCAATGGACGCCGAGCAAAATTCCACCTGGAGACCTTGGAGAGACCCAGTATCGCGGAAGCCGACCGAGTAATGCAAGTTGAGGCCGAACCATCATGGTTCGACCCCATTCTGAAGTACCTCAAAGAAGGGTCGCTTCCACCGATCGGAGAGAAGCTAGAAGGCTAAAGCTGCAAGCCACCCACTATGTACTGATTGATGATCAGCTCTACAAACGGTCCTTCTCCATGCCACTGCTCAGATGCCTCGCCCGTCTGAAGCTGATTATGCCCTCCGGAAGTGCATGAGGGGATTTGCGGCAACCATCTGGGAAGCCGGTCCCTATGTCACAAGGTGCTGCGTCAAGGCTACTATTGGCCGACCATGCAGAAGGATGCAGACGACCTTGTCCGAGCTTGCGACCCATGCCAAGAGGCACTCAAGTATTCAAAGCTCCCCTCCGCCAGCCTGGTTCCATATCCTCCGCTTGGCCCTTTGCCAAGTGGGGATGGACATCCTCGGCCCATTTCCGCTCGCCACGGGCAGCGGAAATTTCTGTTCGTCGCCATCGACTACTTCACTAAATGGGTCGAGGCGGAGGCGGTTGCACAAATAACCGAGGCACGGGCCAGAGATTTTGTATGGAGGTCCATCATCTGCCGTTTCGGCCTCCCGCACACTATAATCACTGACAACGGCAACAATTCGACAACCCGAAGTTCGCCAGTTCTGCGAAGAGCACGGAATCCATCACCGCCTCACCTCGGTCGGGCATCCGCAAGCCAACGGAGCAGCGAAGTAACCAACCGGACTTGCTTCAAGGGATCAAAGCTCGGCTCTCCAGAGCCCGAGGCAGGTGGGCAGACGAGTTGCACCATGTCCTGTGGGCCTACCGCACCACCCCAAGAGTACCCACAGGCGAAACCCCATTCCGATGGCCTTCGGCACAGAGGCCGTCATCCCAGTGGAGATAGGTCTCCCTTCGCTGCGGGTGGAAAGCTACTCGGAGGAAGCCAGCGACGAACAGCTCCGTACCAACCTCGACCTGATAGAGGAGGTTAGAGAGAAAGCTCGGATCAGAGTAGCCTATCAGCAAAGGGTGGCCCGCTACCACGCCTCCAGAGTCAAAGGGAAAGCTTTCTTGCCTGGCGACCTTGTTCTCCGGAAAGCATCTGTCTCCAAACCGCTGGAGCAAGGAAAGCTGCACCAAACTGGGAAGGCCCCTACCAAGTAGCGGAGATCGTTGGACCGGGGACCTACAAGCTGCAAGATTTAAGCGGAAAGTCCATCCCCGAACGTGGAACTCGGACAATCTCCGTAAGTATTATCAATAGGGTATGTCCTTTATAGGCTCACCTCATTTACCTTTTTGTCGGCACATGTTTCGTAATTTACAACATGAATCATCATACATTATGTCGCCAAAAATCGTGAAAAGAAACAGGTGCTGCTCACCAATTCTCGGCACGACCGAGTTACCTATTTAAACAGAAATCTCCGAACCTCGGCTGGGCCGAGCAACAAATCTCGGCTAATCTCCGAACCTCGGCTGGGCCGAGCGCGAACCTAAAACCTCCGAGCGACTCCGAACCTCGGCTGGGCCGAGCAATCTCCGAACCTCGGCTGGGCCGAGCGACAAAATCTCTGAACCTCGGCTGGGCCGAGCAACAAAATCTCCGAACCTCGGCTGGGCCGAGCAACAAAATCCCTGAACCTAAACAGGGCCACAATCTCTGAAGCCCCGGCCAAAACCAGAGTGCGTGAACCTTGGCCGAAGCCAAGGGGTATGTTCTGCTACTAGAAATCTCGGCCGAAGCCGAAGAACAATCTCGACTATCGAATTCCTCGGCCAAGCGATATTCCTGCCTTGCCACGCCCGATGCTCGAACCCTCGGCCAAACCGAGCGATATTCCTGCCCTTGCCACGCCCGACGCTCGAACCCTCGGCCAAACGAGCAAAGCCTTCACGATTTTAGCCACACCCCAAGGGTCGAGTGACCTCTCGGATACCCCGAAATAAAAACCTCCTGATACTCCGGAAGAAGTAAAGAATCTCCTTCCAAGGACCGCCTAGGTCCGCCACTGGTCCAAACAGAGACCAACGACCCCCCAAAACTTGGTTCGGATTCGGGCAGCTTACAAGCCCCGACCAACCTAAACATCCTTCTAACTATGTCTGGATTCGGGTGGCTTACGAGCCCTAACTAAACCCGACCGTGGTCTCCTAAAACTTAGCTCGAACTCGGGCGGCTGATAAATCCCAATCAACATGGCAAATGCTTTGGAATCAATAAGATACACCGTATGCAAAATCTTCATATTCATTGATTGAAAAAGAAGAAAAAAACAATGGTGGAAAAGAAAAAAGTAAAAAGAGCCCTCACTAAGGCTCACTATCTTCCCCGGGAGTTGACAAGTCCTCCAAGCGCCGGGACAGCTCGGCGACTTGTCGGTGGAGGGATGCTATCTCCTCCCTCTGCCGGTCCACCACCCGGCGAAGGGCCGCCGTCTCCCTCGTAGTGACAGCAAGATACTCCTCGGCAACCTTCTCAAGCCGTTCGTGGCTTGCGAAGGCCGACGCCAAGGCCTGGGCATCAACCGTAATGGTAGGACGACTCCCCTCTGAACGCCTTGAACCATTTATCACCACGCCTAATTCGTCAGGTGATTGCTCTCCACCTTGGAAAGCCATGTTGAAAGTTGTTTAAAGATTGAACCGAAAGGATGGCAAGCACCAGCACCCCACTCGTCCGTATTTATACTCTTCAGGCGAGTATCTCGATCAGTCGGGCCATAAATACCGACCCGTGAGAATTCGCCATGTGTCACCACTTTAACTGACGCCTGCAGAATCCGAAGGGTCATGCCCCATCCCGAGCGAGATCGGTAAATGCAGACGGACTGTTCGGGAACCCCCCTCCTTCTCTAGAAATGGGGTACTTCCCGATTGCCGGCCCCCGCAATAAATGCCCTCAACACTTCCCCAAGCTCTCTTAAATCGGCCGCCTTTCGGAAAACGTGAAAAAGAGAGCGCCAGCACCTGTGATAATTCGCTCCCCCGGGAATAGTCAAATCATAAATGGAGGGCATGACCATGCACCGCCCGTTCTGCCTTGACGCTCCTCACCGAACCTCGTAGGAACCCAGCATCATGACTCACGGTGACGACTAAGTCATCCCTCCAAGCTCTAAATCTCCGAACCTCGGCTGGGCCGAGCAACAAATCTCCGAACCTCGGCTGGACCGAGCAAATCTCCGAACCTTGGCAGGGCCAAGCAACTATTCTCCGAACCTCGGCAGGGCCGGGCCAAATATCCGAACTCCAATAAGATCGAATCATGAATCTCGAGCTTCGGCCAGAGTCAAGGAACATATTCTACCACCAAACAGTCTCTAAATCTCCGTCTAGATCTGGGCAGCTTACAAGCCCCGATCGACTCAGGTAGCGCGGGACCTCATCCAAAAGCGAATGAGATGTCCTTACGCCTCAGCCAACAACGACAACTCTTTGCACAAAAGAAACAGGAATTGAGAAAAAGAACAAAACTTCCTTTATTTCATTGTCATCAAAACCGATTACAACCGCCTGAGAGGCATTACAATAGCATCAAAATGCATAAAATAAAGACGAGTACAAAACTCGGGCTAACTGCTCCAAAGCAACTGGGACAACTGTGATGCTCCGGCGTCCGGACCAACAAATCATACAAACCACGAAAAAGTCAGCTCGCCTGGACAGTTGACGAAGCTGACCTTCCACGGCCCTCCGGACGAACTAGGAGGTCCAAAAGGAGGCATGACCCATGGATGCTGATTCTGAGGACCCGGGCAGACCAGACAGCTCCCCTAGGGTGGGATGCTGGATCGCAGACCCTGCCCGACTGAGAGAACTCGGGGACCATCAGTCCCGAGTTGCTCCCATGTTCTCCTCCCCGTGGAAAGGATTCCCCTCAAGAAGGGATGAGAATCCAAACCGACGGAGGAGGGAAGCTCCGTGCGTGCTACGGGGGTGTTGATACACTTCCTGCCCTGCGCCCCCCTGTAGCAAGCCACAAAGGACACAGGAAGCGCATATGTGCGCTCTCCATGTGATCTCTGCGGCCCTCCTGTGCGCTCTCCATCTGATCTCCGGGGCTCATCCCCTGAGGGCGAGCCACTCTCCAACGACTCCTTCATCACCCCAACTATCCGGAGGAAAACGGCTTGCGAAAAGGAAACTCGGTCCTTCCATTCGAAGCACCAGAGAGATGGGCATTGTGGAAACTCTCACAGGGAAGGAAACTTTGGGGATGGCCTAACACGACCCCTCTTTTTCCCTTTTTATAGGCAGAAATGAACCGGGAGCAGCTATCAAAGCAGGAAGCCCCGAGATTCAAAACACCTAACCCATGCCACCACGTGGCCTCCCGGGATGAAAGCAGCGCCCCATTGCACGCCAAGCCCACCGCCTGAGCCATGACGCACGCAAAGATCCTTTGATCCCGGATCATGATTGTTAAATGCAGAAAATCGCCCGCCGATCCTACGGAAGCTGCAGATCCGGAGATCGTCCTACAAAAATACATCCTCCAATGGCGGACAAACGCTTGCGTCACACGCCGAAACAACCCGCGTGGGAAAAGACCAACGCAATAAAAGCTTCTCGGAAGGCTCTAGAGCAGCTTTCTACTGACGTCAAAGCCGTATCATCCATTTCGGCAAACGAAAATCGACTCGCCTGAGAAAAGATAGAACGCTGACAATGCAATAAAGGGGGCGTGGACGCCGAGCTTTCCTCGGCAATGACCCCCAGTCTGATTGCGTGTGAGGACTAGGCATCACCTAATGCCCCCTTCTGGGCCAAAACTATTTTTATACTTCAAAACTAACCGTAGTATCTGCCCCTAGCCGAGCTATTTCGTTCTTCAGCCCTAGCCGAACTACTTCGTCCCTCGGCCCTAGCGAGCTATTTCGTTCTTCGGCCCTAGCCGAACTACTTTGTCCCTCGGCCCTTAAAAGGCTGTCCCATCCTTCGAGCTTGATCGAATCACCGTGTCATTCGGCCTAAGTCGAGTTAAATCGTCTCTCAACTTCCTTTTGTACCAAGCTATGTTTCGTCCGACCTTTCTCGTCGAGACAATCCCTATGCCTTGGTCTCTACAAGGATATTCCTCCAAAATTCGAGACAAGAAATCATCCAGGGAAGACAAACAAATGAAAAGCGGCCGATCCGTTTATTGATTTCCGTCGAACTACAAAGCGAAAGAAAAGAAAAACACATATAACTCCCCAAAGGGTCAGGACTTGGGATCAATCCCAGCATCTCCTGCGGCCGCATCAGCGGGGGCATTGCTTGGCTCTCCCTTCTCGAAGGTGCCACGGCGGGTGCGTCGGTAGTCACATCACTCCCAGGATAGCTTCGAGGTCGACATCCGATATTTCTTCATACTCGTCCTCCTCGGCCCCCGGGGTGTATGCTTCGTAATGTTCGACTGCCAAGCACGACAATCCAGGTCAGGGTAAGTCTGGGCAACCTTAGCCCGTGCCTCGTCTTCCCCTAGCTGAAAGGCATGCAGGCCGCCCTGCGTTCGTCGGTAAATTCGGTGGATTTCTTGTACTCCTCCACCGCCGAAGAGGCCCGTGCGTTTGCCTCGGCTAATTGCTTCTCCAGTTCGAGATCCTTCGGTGCCTCGAGGCCGCCTCCTCTCCGAACGCCGCTAACGCCCCTGGAATTCCTGCCTCATCTTGTGCGTCTGCGGAAAGCCGAGTAAAGCGAAAATCGAAAGATCAAAACGAGTGGAACCAATAGCGCCATACCTGCTCCTCCCGCCGTGCTAGCTCACCCTCCAGCACGTGGACCCTGTTGAGAGCCCTGGACTTAGCCGACTGATTCTGGCGAAGGCTCTCCTTTAGTTCGTCCACCCGGGCCTGGGTATCGCCGATTTCCTGACGAGCAAAGTCGACCTCATCAGATAGTCGGGCAGCTCGCTCATCCGACCACTTCAGCCGATCCTGTGTATCGGCAAGCTCCTTGCTTAGGCGGGTGAGGTGGTCCTGCTGCCGCCGGCATTTGCACTCTTCCTCTCGAGTTTTTTGCTCCAGCTGGCCTTATCTTCAGCGTGGCTAGCTTTCAGCTGGTCCCACCTCTTATCAAAGAATAGTTGCATGGACTTAACCTTGCCTTCATGCTCCGCCCTGGCCTGAGTAAGCTCCAGAGTAGCCTTCTTGGATTGTTCGCGGAAGCCTTGGAGCTCGCCAATTTGTACGGTGAGTTGAGAGGCTCTTTCCCTCTCAACCGCGAGAGTCCTGTTGGTCTCCCCAAGCTCCCGCTGGAGCTCACCAACCTGTGCAGCGAGTCGAGGGGCTCTCTCCCTCTCAACTGCAAGAATTCTGCGAGCCTCCCCGAGCTCCCTTTGAAGGGTCACCAGGGCTCGAGAGAGTTTGTCAGTCGAATCCGCCCTCTCCTTGAAGTGATCGGCCTCGTAGCGGGCCCAAGCCCAAGCTCCAACTGCCAGATGCAAGCGCCATTTCAATGCCCTCATGATCAGGGCGCTCTGCGAAAAAAGGGTGACGCGCATAAAGACAGTCGAACTAACTGACTAAAGGCCCGATTTTGGTGCGATAACTTACCCGAGACGCGTAGTCTGTGGCGATCCTTGTAAGAGCAAGTCATCAATCTCGGGGAGAAGGAAAGCCTCATTTGGCACCCCAACATGACGGAAGGCCATCTCGACAAGGTCTTCCGATGACCCCCTCCTATTGAAGAACTCTCCTCTCCTTGGAACGCGGACCGCATTAGAGCGGAGAACCTGGCGCTCACTTCCGGGTCGCGTGAGTGGAAGTCTGCTCCAGGGAGCCATCCAGAACTCCCGCGACCCATGAACTTCTCGATAATCCAGCTTCCGCCGCCAGGGCCCTCGCTTGAGAAGCCTCGGACGTTTCGGCTCCAACAAAGAGAGCCCCAGCCGAAACACCTCCTCCGCTCGCCGGCTCCCTCCTTCTCCTCCTTCTTCTTCCTCTCCTTCTCCTTCTACTCCCGTCTCCTCAGAGATTCCCCTGTCCACGGCAGGCCCTTCAGGAACTTTTGCTCCCCCCGGAGCCCCTGTTCCTCGGCGGAAGGCCCTTCACTAGAAAGCCCCCCGCGGACTTCGGTCGTTGGTTCGGTAGGTTCGGCCATTTCCTCGTCGCCCGCTGGCTCTCCTACCAACGACCCAGGCCGAACCTCAGCAGCCGCAACCTCTTCTCCTACCTCGATGGAAGCGGGGGTCACCCCCACCTCCTCCTGTGACCTCGCCGAGCCACTGGCCTCCAATGAGGGAGACCGAGCCGCCTCATCCGCGGGAGCCCCAGACTAACCGGCATTTCCCCTTCTCCATCATTGGACAAAACGACGACGGGGGGAGGAAATCTCAGTAGCCTCCTCCGAAACCCCCAGCTTCCCGGTCTTCACCCCTGGACAGACCCTCCTCCGGCGCCGAAAGATCGCACCCCGCCAGGGCTTCAGTAGTTTCAGCCCGCGGCGACAAAGAGCGCCGGCTATCACCGTCTCTCCCGATCCCCCTAGAGCGGGAGCCGAAGGGGCGAAACCTCTTCTCGGACCGATGCTTGCTACTGGAGCCAGATCTCCTGCGGCGCTTGCCCAGCTCCTCCCTCATCTGATCTGCGAGCGCCGACCTTTCGGCTGTAGCAGCAATACGATTCGCCTGTTAGTCCACATAGAAATCAAAGTTGGAGCCATACTAAATTATCAACTATGGGGTATACTCACCGCGAGGGTCGACGGGGCTCAATCCGCCGCAAAGAGTGCGTCCTCCGATAGGAGAACGCTGGCTGGGAGCGCCTGGCTGCCGCGCAGCACAATCAGATCCCTCTTCTCCGAATCAGTTAATTTCGGATGTGCTTTCGGATCCTTCACGTACTGCCCCCACACCCGAGGGAAATCCAAACTGATGTTCCCCCCGACTATGAAGAACCGCGACTTCCACTCTTTATCGACGATGGGTTGTCCGATATCATCTTGAAGGATCTTCGGGGGCCGATGTAAGGCCATTCTGAGGCCCTCCCAGAGACCAGATTGAAACACACCCTGAATAGTGAAAGGGTCGCAGTCACCCCGAGATGCTTGCACAGTAAGATGAACCCGATGAGGTTGCGCCAACTGTTGGGGGCCACCATGGTGAAACATATGTTGTAAAACTTTATTACCTCCCGCACCAATGGATGAAGGGGGAACCGGAGGCCTGCCCTCAAGCTTTCCTCATAGCAGAACGCTCCATCCTCTAACCCGGATGTCACTCTGTCCTCAGCCGTCGGGACCAACAAGACGATGTCCTGGGGGATCTTGTACAAGCAGCGCATCCGTTCCAGGTCCGCCAGGGTCACCTCCGAAGCCTGGTCGCTTGGGCTCACCATGTCTTCAATCGCAAGAGACGCTAAGCAGAATCGCAGCGAAAGCAGGAAGACGAAATTCTTCAAAGGAGAACGAAAGGGGCACTATAAATAAAGATAGCGCCGCCACGACTCTGTTTTTCCAATCGAAACCGCCTTAGGGTGAGGATGAGGCGTCCCAACCTAGGCATCCGGAACTGCCGCTGCGGGCGCCGTGAAAGCCGGGATTTCCCATGTGGCACTCCCCAGCCGTTATCTTCACCCCTAAGGAATGACGGATCTGCCTCGGAAAGGCAAGATGGCCCCACGGCATTAATTAGGGAATCATTGCGAAGGCAATCAAATATGCATACCCAAATGTAGATCGTGCCACCTAAGCCTATACTCCCTACGCCTGAACCTACGCTTCGAACTAGGGAGTGGGGGGCATGTGTTGAGGGGTAGAATCATCATTGCATTGATAATCATGCAAGGGGGCTAAGACCGACCCCGTCCCTCCGCCCGCTACGACATGCCCCCGAGGAATAAGCTAAACTAATACGGTCCGTCATGCCATGCGGCTCCCTCCGGGCTCCCATAGCTCGGATTCCTCGAGCCTGCCGTGGTTCGGCTTTCTCCGAGCTTCCATAGCTCAGCTTCCCCGAGCCTCCCATGGTTCGGCTTTCCCCGAGCTTCCCATAGCTCGGCTCCCTACGGGCTCCCATGGTTTGGCTTTCCCCAAGCTTCCCATAGCTTGACTCCCTCCGGGCTTCCATAGCTCGGCTTCCCCGAGCCTCCCATGGTTCGGCTTCCCCGAGCTTCCTGTAGCTCGTTTTCCCCGAGCCTTCCATGGTTCGGCTTTCTTCGAGCTTCCATAGCTCGGCTTCCCCGAGCCTTCCATGGCTCGACTTTCCCCGAGCTTCCCATAGCTCGGATTCCTCCGGGCTTCCATAGCTCGGCCTCCCTGAGCGATCCACGATCCGATACTCACCTCCGCGGAATCTGGCGCAGGAGAGCCTATACCCATCGTAATAGAGTCCCAGGCAAAGAATTATGTTAAAGAGTGGCCTAGGACCTAATACAGCTACCTGGGACCTGTGCATCTACCAGATCTCAGGCCAACAAGAGCTCTCCTAGCCGTCGATCCCTTAACAAATAAGATACGGATCCCAACGGCCCCACAACGGCCTGATTCGATTCATCTCCGTATCCTAACAACCTTCGAACCTTCCAGAAGGCGCTCAAGATCCAGGTGACAGCCTATAAATACGACACTCCCAGATTCTCTCAGGTATGCGCTCACTGCCCCGGCTCACTCTCACACTCTCACTCTCCCCCGCTGCTCGTCGGAGCTCTCCTAGAGCTCCCGATCGGTCGCCCCTGGAGAGACTCCCCGGAGAGATCCACCTCCCCATTTTCTTTTGATCACCGATCCCCTACTGACTTGAGCGTTGGAGGGTCTTCCGCGGAGGGCCACCCTCAACGCCTCTCGCGCGAGGACTTCTGTGCAGGTCCGTCCAGGAGGAAGCCTAGACCAGGAGATCGACCGCGCCTGAGTCGGAGGACGAATTCCGACGGCAACAATTCTAGTGCAGGCAAACCGGAGAAAGACAAATGAGCTTGTGATCTCATCAAATATAAAGATAACTGGATGCTTCGAAATAAGTAATTTGTACATGAGCTCTGCGACTGCGCAAAGCATGTAAATATTGTTGAAGCTGGATTTATAACGAATGGTCAAGAATCTCCCATCTTGCCAATTTATCTAAACATACATCAGATACCATATACAACGAAAGCTGCATCTTGTCAACTGGGATCAGGTGATCCCGTTGAAGTTGAACAGTGGAATTTAACCTCTGCTTTCACCTATTCTTGCCAATGATCAGAATATCGCAGCGATAATGCGTTTATCCCCTGTCCTCTTGGTCGCAAGTTTGAATCACCGCTCCTGCACTTGGGAACACCCCCTCTTCACGCGACCACTTGGCCGAGCACGGGTTTCGTAGGAAGAGGAAGAAGATGGGTGGGGAAGAGGGAGAAGATGCTGCCTCCTCCTGGAAGGAAAGAAGGGGAAGAAGATGGGGAGGTGGCTGTGTTTCTTTCATTATTCATCAAATCCTAAAAATCAGGGTTTAAATAGTTGGCCAAATGATCTTAGCCCAAACTCAACAAAAACTTCATGAATGGCCAAATGATCTTAGCCCAAACTCAACAAAAACTTTCATGAACTAATCTAATAAGATTAAAATAACCTCCAAGCCCGTGTATACCATTGACTTGATTTAACTTTATCCCTTGGACCCACACCTAGCCCAAATAAGTTAGCCCAATTTGGGCCTTGATAGCACCATACCAGACCCAACAATCTTCACCTTGGTGCTTTAAGGCCTCAACACGTCCGTCGTATCCATCAACTGCATCAACAAAACACACTTATGAAAAATGTCTCATCCATCAACTGCATCAACAAAACACACTTATGAAAATATCTCGTGAAAGAACCTTGGTCAGTGCAACTGCTGGATTCTTCTTGATGTGTACCTTTACCTGCTCCATCTAACCTTTTTTTACCAACTCTCTGATCCTATGGTATCTGATGTTAATGTGCTTTGATATGGCATAATAGATTACATTCTGCACAAGCATCAGAGCACTCTGGCTATCACTATACATCATGACGACCTCCTAAGCAAGGCTCATCTCCAGCATAAAGCCCTTTAGCTAGGGATGGTAATTTTTTTTGTTTGACCGTTTACCTGACCAGTATTGTTTCTAACGGATCGAAATTTTTTTGGTCTAAACGGCTTAATGGGTAAATGGGTAAATAACCGTTAATGGCTAAACGGGTAAACAGTCGGGAACGATATCCTCTGCCCCATCCCTATTTACCCGTCCTCATCCCCGTTAGCTTTAATATAATATATTTAAATTATATATAATATATAAAAAATTTAAAATAAATAAAATATATATACTAAAAAATCTAGTAAAACACATTTCAATCTTCCTATTCTCTTTTTTCATGCAACCACTGAACATTAAAGCTAAAACTTTTTATTAGTATTTTTAAAAATTTAATGAAATAATTTTATTTTTTAATATAAACGGCCAAACGAGTACCCAGTGGGTACCCGTTTACCCTGTTGGGTATTTTTGTTCCTATTCTGTTAACTATAACGGCTTAACAGAACATGAAACGAAAAAATTTTTGCTAACGGGAACCGATAGAGGTCGCCCTGGGCCATTGCCATCCCTACCTTCAGCCATAGGGCTTCCTTTGCTGCCTCTGTAATTCTTATGTATTCTGTCTCCATAGTAGATAAGGCTGTGATGGCCTACAAACATGATCTTCATGAGACTGGACCACCAAACAGATTGAACACAAAGCCGGTTGTGGATCTTCTGGTGCCCACATCTCCACCAAAGTCAGCATCCACATATCCATACAACTGCCCACGAGCCTTCTTGGATAAGTTGGATCCCTCAGCACCTTCCTGTTGTCCATAGCAAATGCCAACTCCAACTGTTCCCATCAAGTACCTAAAGATCCCTTTCAGTGCTTGCCAGTACTCTCTGCCAGGCTGCGTCATAAACTTGCTCACCTGACTCACAGCATGGGCTATGTCTAGCCTACAACATACCATGGCATTCATAAGGCTACCAACACCAGAAGCATATGGTACCTTCTTCAGCCTTTGAGCCTCCACCTCAATCCGTGGCAACATGGTCTTCGACAGAAAAAAGTGTGCTGCCTAATGCAGTGCCGCCGATTTTTCCTCCTTCATCCCAAATCACTCCAAAACCTTCTTGATGCAGCCATCCTGAGACAAATGCAGAACACTCTTGGGTCTATCTTTGATGATCTCCATTCCTAGGATCTTCCTGGCAGGCCCCAAATCCTTCATCTCAAACTCTCAAAACAAAGCTACCTTTAGTTCCTATATAACCTTCTTGCTCTTGTATGCTATCAGCATGTCATCTACATACAAGAGTAAGTACATCCTAAAACCATCATCCAGAGATTTAACATACACATAAGAATCAGACTCACATCTGGAAAGGCCAATGCTCCTAACATAAGTATCAAATCTCTTGTACCACTATCTCAGCGACTGTTTCAGCCCGTACAAAGATTTCTTCAGCAAACATACTTTTCATCTGATCCTGGTTCTCTGAACCCTGGTGACTGCTACATTTAGATGCTCTCCTCCAAGTGACCATGAAGGAATGTTGTCTTCATATCCATCTGCTTTAGCTCCAAGTCCTAAGCTACTACAACACTAAACAATAATTTGATGAAAATGTGCCTGACAACTGAAAAAAATACTTCACTATAATTGATGCCTTCCATATGAGTATCTTTTGGTCACTAGTCTTGCTTTGTACCCGATACACCCTTTCTCTAAAAGCCCTTCCTTGCGTCGATAAACCTATTTGCAACAAATGGGTTTCTTCTTTTATGGCAACTGGACCAACTGCCACGTGCCGTTCTTGTGGAGAGATTGCATCTCTTCTTCCATAGCCTAGATCTACCTATCTATGTCCTGGCTCTCCACAGCATCCTCATAGGTATAGGAATCTTCATTCGCTATCACCAGGGTATATGACATCGAATCTTCAAAGCCGTATCGAACTGGTGGTCGCATGTTCCTTCTAGGCCTATGCAGCGCCATCCCAGTATCAGTCCTCTGCCTAGCTGCATCATACTAAACTCCCTGACTTTTATCCCCTCTATTATTTCTCTTCACCTAAATCTCAAATCCTCTTAGTCGACTAGCAAATGGCACGACTGTGTAGAAGGTCATATGACTAGTGTTGCCTTGTTATACCTCATGCGACTCCCGCTGTGCTTTCGTGCTATCTCTCCTCTAAAGGATTGAGCTCTCATTGAAGGTCACATCCCTACTGATGACAACCTTCTTCTCCAAGGGGTTCCATAGCCGATACCCCTTGATTCCATGTGGGTAGCCCAGAAACATCATCTTCTTTGACCTGACGTCTAGCTTGCTTCGCTTTCCAGCACCAACATGCACATATGCAGTGCATCCAAACACCCTCAGATGGTTCAAGCTTTTCTTCCCTCAAGACTACATCTCCTCTGAATGCTCCCATCCAACCTAGTATGCAGTGACCGATTAATTAAGTAGCTCGCTGCATTTACTATGTCAACCCAGAACATCTTTGGAAGCCCTATCTGTAGCCTTAAGCATCTTACCTTTTTCAACAGTGTTCTGTTTATCCTCTCAGCTATCCCATTCTGTTGAGGAGTTTCCATCACTAAGAAGTGCTTTTTGATGCCATACTCATACAAACTTTGGAATTTCCTGCTGGTATATTTTTCGCCCTTATCTGACCTCAGACACTTCACACTCCTTTCATGTTTCTCCATCTCATCCTTTCAGATTTTAAACTTGGTAAAAACCTCTGATTTCTCCTTCATGAAGTAGACCTAAAGCTTCCTTAAGAAAACATCTATCATGGTTAAAAAGTATCTGGCCCAATTCCTTGCAGAAACTAAGGTTGATCCCCAGACATCTGTGTGTATTAGCTCCAAGGGTTCTACACTCCTAGCTTTGCTGACTGAGAACTGTACTCTCTTCTACTTCTTCATCTGACATGGCTTACATATCTTCATAACTCCACCACTCAGGTCTGGAAATAGCCCCCTTTTGCTCAGTTCTTTCATCTCTTTGTCTTCCATATGGCCTAGGCGATAATGCCACATCCTATGAATCCTATTCCACATATGTTGCCTTAGATTTTTCGATCACCACAGAGCCCTCCATCCTATATAGATTATTCTTCAGCCTTCTTCCTCTTATCAACACTATAGCTCCATTAGAGATGTTCAGAACTCCACTTCTAGCATGACTGCTGAAGTTGTATCATGTCTGCTCCAGGTACCCCAGTGATATCAGATTCTTCTTGAGCTCTGGGATATGCTTCATGCTGATAAGAATGCGCACCATGCCATCAAGCATCCTCACCCTCACTGTGCCAATCCATGCCATCTTGTAAGGATGATCATCTCCAAGAGTCACACTTTTCTCATTAACCTCTGTTTAAGTACTGAATCATGACTGATTGGGAGTGTAATGATTCGAATAAGCTAAATCTAAGGTCTACATCTTTGTGTTGTGCATGTGACCATCTGATACTACCAAGAGATCATTCTTCACCTCATGATCACTCACTGATTCAGATCCTCCCTTTTCTCCCTTCTGATTTTTTCACTTAGGACAGTCCATCTTGAAATGTCCTATCTCACCACACTTGTAACACTTAGCCTCTCTCTTACCTTTTCTGGACTTTAACCGTTCCTTAAGCCTGCTTCTGTCCTTGCCTCTATCTGATCTTTCCCACACTGATAGACTCTCCTAGAGAACAACTTCCTTGGTTATCTTCTTCATCTGCTCATTCATCTGAAGTACTGAGACAATATTTTCATAGAACAATGTCTCCTTCCCGTAGAGCAGCATCGTGACCAATGAGTCATATAATGTGGACAGTAAATATAATAGTATAAGTGCCTTATCTTCCTTCTTCATCTTGATCCCGATATTCAGCAATTCATTGCTCATTTGGTCGAACATCTGAATATGAGCCAACATATCTCTACCTTCTGCCATTCGAAGATTGTAGAGGTACTTCTTCAACATTAACTTGTTGCACATATTCTTTTCTATATAGAGGGTGTGCAACTTTATCTAGAGTTCCTTTGGGGTCTTCTCCTTCAGTACTAAATAGAGGACTGAATCTACTAGACATCCTTTGATCGCTGAACATATTTTTTTCTCCATCGACATCCACTGATTGTCTGTCATCCCATCTGGTCTTTCCTCCAACGCTAGATCTAAAATCTTGCTGCATAAGAAGATCTTCTACCTAGACTTTTCATATGAAGAAACTTTTCTTCCCATCAAACTTCTTAAAATCTATCTTTATGCTACTATTTATGGCTAAATCTCAACCAAAAATAACATAAAAAATTTTAAAAAATTGAGAAGTACTTTGATGGCTTTGCTGAAATTTTTTAGCCCTTTGAATATTTTCAAATTTCTCTTTGTTGAACTAGGCTTATACCAACTATTGAAGTTGAACAATGAAATCTTATCGCTATACCATCGGCTTTCATTTATTCTTGCCAACGATCAAAATACTACAATGGTAACGTATTTGCCCTTTTCTCTATGTCACAAGTTTGAATTACCGCTCAACACAAACTTTTTCTGTTTCTTTCATTATTCATCCAAATGGGTTATTAAAATAACCTCACCGTTCTTGATCTGAGTACCGCCTTCTTTTCTTTTAGTTAATGAATCTATTGCTAGCATTAAATTCAGCATTAAATTCATTGTGCAAGACTGTTGTGGGGAACATTCAGCATTAAATTCATTGTGCAAGACTGTTGTGGAGAGCTCCTACAATTGCTTACACCACCGTGCTGCTTCTCAGCTCTGGGCAGCTTGGGAAGGGCTCCGCATGGTAGTGGAGGTGCTGCACGCCACCTTCCTAATATGGGACTGAATGACACCGTGCACATGTATCGCGGACCACCAATGTGCCCACGGACCCAGGGATTCTTTTATTCCGCTTGTATCTGTACTTGTTAACAAGTAACAAATACAACCTGTCTACCGATTTTGGGGTGGAAAAGCCCTCGATATATCTGCATCAGGTTAATATCAGGAACTGATTGCTTGAAGTACGTCATAAAACTGTTCTGGGTCATCCCCTGATCCATAATACTTCTCACCCAATGGATGTGGAAAAAGGCTTGCTGATTCAGGCAAAAGTTCAAGTAACTATTACGACCCAAAAGGTTGATGCACAGTTCATTTGGCAAGTGCAAAGGTCAGCATCACTTAATAAATTATGTTTATTATGTTGGGTAATAGGACAAAATAGGCCTTGAATACCCTAATAGATCTTGAAAGCCCATTATCTTCTTATGTATGTGAATAAAAAATTGTGAGGACATTTAGTCCCATATCGAAAAAATCAAGAAAGAAATGTTCACTTATATGAAAACCATTTGAAGCTTAAGTTCCTTAGGCTCACCATAAGTGGAGAGCTTACGCATCACCCTTGCGCACGCGCGTGTGCGAAGGACGCAATGGGCGCTTTGTAGGCGCACGTGCGCATCGTCGCAAGGAGCTTGAGGGGCTTTAAATTTTTCCTAGATCAGGAGGATCCGACGGTGGAGACTGATCGGATCAAGATAAGGGGCTGAGATCAATTGACCGTTGATCATCGGATCAGAATCAGAACTGATCGTTGATCAATCGGATGAAGGGTCGAGATGCGGTGATCAAATCAGGATGGCGATCGCGATCCAACGGCTGACACCCGTCGGTTAACTAGTCAACAGGACCGTTGGTGATAAGGCGCCCGTCCGATCCTGCGGTTGGTGATAAGTCAACTTGAAACGACATATCAAAGCCGTGCAACCGCCTATCTGATAACGTGATCATCATATCACGACGCTGAAAAGGCATATCGGAACGTTGATTGGCTTGTCTGATCGGCTGATCTTTAGATCATGGCCATAGATCGGCTTATCACATCACAAAAAGGGGCTTATTGATCTGACCGTTGATTGGATCCGATCAGATCTAACAGTACAGATTAATTCCGAAGGGTTGCTTCCAAGGGGCACCTAAAACCTATAAATAGGATCCTAAACCAAGCATTTTCATTCAATCCATTCCGAATTGAGTTCAATCCGAATCAATTCTAGTCTTCTCCTCTCTTAGGCATTTGCATACTTTCCTAAGGGTGGTATAGCAATAGTGCATTAAAAAGAGAGTAGCATTCTTGGTTCGAATTTTTTGGTGAATTGTAGTGCTGCTTTCATCAAAAGGAGAATGTTGTATCATGGGAGACAATCGTCATACTGACCGTAAGCACCATTGCGGAACGAAATTGTCTTTAGGACAGAGTATAACTCTAGCCTTAGTCTTATCAATTAGGTAGCTACCATCTGCACACCCAACAATCTTAAGACAATTTCCTGGTACCACGGAAGTGCTGCTGTAGATGGCTACTATGACGACATCCGTTCAAGCCAAGTGACCGAAGAAATTCTCTGGCACAGACTTCAAGAGGTGGCAACAGAAAATGCTGTTCTACCTTACAACTCTGAATCTGGTCAGAGTACTGAATGAAGATCTGCCTGTCCTAAAGGAAGATGAGACTAACAAGCAAGTCGTTGCTGTGGTGGAGGCATGGAAGCACTCAGACTTCCTTTGCAAGAACTACATCCTTAATGGTCTAGACAATACCCTGTACAATGTGTACAACAGTATTGCTACTGCCAAGGAGTTGTGGGCATCCCTGGACAAAAAGTATAAGACAAAGGATGCTGGACACAAGAAGTTTGTGGTTGGAAGGTTCTTAGACCACAAAACTATTATGGAGCAAGTCCAAGAGCTCCAGATCATCCTGCATGAGATACATGCAGAGAGAATGTCTCCCAGTGAGTCATTCCAGGTAACTGCCATCATAGAGAAGCTACCACCATTATGGAAGGACTTCAAGAACTATCTGAAGCATAAGCGGAAGGAGATGGGACTTGAAGACCTAATTGTCCGCCTAAGGATCAAGGAGGACAATAAAAGCCAAGACAAAAAGACAGGAGGACAACCTACTGAGCCAAAGGCCAACCTTATAGAAGGAAAGAAGAAACGCAAGTTTCCAGGCGAAGGCTTTAAACAGAAGAAGGGTAATCCAAAGAAATATAAGTTCAAGGGAAAGTGCTTTGTTTGTGGAAAGCAAGGACACAAATCCAAGGACTGCCATTTCAAGGACAAAGAAAAGAAAGAAGTCAACATTATTGAAATCCTATCCCAAGAGGTATCTGAGATGATGCTGTCAGCTGTTGTATTTGAAACAAACATGGTTGACAAAGCAAATGAGTGGTACATCGATACTGGAGCTACCAGACATGTCTGCTCTGATAAGAGTATGTTCTCATCATATACTCCTATCAATGGTAGAAATTTGGTCATGGGTAACTCCGCTACATCCAAGATAGAAGGACTTGGCCGCATTATTATGAAGATGACATCTCGCAAGGAGCTTTTACTTAATGATGTTCTACATGTCCCTGACATCCGAAAGAATCTTATATCAGGCTCCCTCTTAAGCAAACATGACTTTAGGATGGTCTGAGTCTGATAAATTTGTACTTACTAAGGGGGAAATATTTATTGGAAGGGGTTACTTGAATAATGGATTATTCAAGGTTAATGTAATGACTCTACACAAAAACCTTGAAATAAATAAAGCTTCTTCTGCTTATATGATTGACTCTTCTTGTTTATGGCATGATAGATTAGGATATGTGAATTTTAATTCATTACAAAATTAATGAAATTAGAATTATTACCTAATCGTGAAATCGATCCACATTACAAGTGGGAAGTGTGTGTTGAAGCTAAGTTAGCAAAAACACCATTTTCATCGATTGAAAGAAATACTGAACCTCTTGACTTAATTCACAGTGATCTATGTGACTTAAAGTCAGTTCAAACTAGAGGAGGTACAAAGTATTTTATAACATTTATTGATGATTCAACTAGATACTGCTATGTGTATCTACTAAAGTCTAAAGATGAGGCTTTAGAAATGTTAAAATATTATAAGAATGAAGTTGAAAATCAACTTGGGAAAAAAGATTAAAGCCATAAGGAGTGATAGAGGTGGTGAATACGATGCACCTTTTGATGAATTCTGTTAAGAGCATGGCATTATTCATCAAACTATTGCTCCTTACTCGCCTCAATCTAATGGAATTGCGGAACGTAAAAACCGCACATTAAAAGAAATGATGAATGCTATGTTAATAAATTCTGGTACACCACAAAATTTATGGGGAGAAGCAATTCTCTCAGCAAATCATGTTTTTAATAAGATACCTCTTAAGAAGAAGGAAGTTACTAAAGGAAAGAAGCCTTCTTACAATTATTTAAGAGTGTGGGGGTGTCTAATTAAAGTAGTTATTTCGGACCCCAAAAAGGTCAAAATAGGACCTAAAACTGTTGATTGTATATTTATCAATTATGCACATAATAGTAGTGCATATCGCTTTCTTGTGTATAAATCAAATATAACTGATATACAGAAAAATACAATCATAGAATCAAGGAATGCAATATTCTTTGAAGATATATTTCCAAGCAAAAGAAATTAGAATTAAGTTCAAATAAAATAACTTATGATAATACTGCTAGTAGTAGTCATCAGGAAGAATATCCTGAAGATGAACCCAGACGCAGCAAGAGACCAAAAGTTATAAAGTCCTTTGGTCCTAATTATGTAACTTATATGTTACAAGATGAACCTCAGACATTCAAAGAGGCAATGTCTAATCCAGAAGCACCCTTTTGGAAAGAAGCTGTTAATAGTGAAATTGAGTCCATCATGCATAATCATACCTAGGAGTTGGTAGACTTACCATCTGGTATGAAACCTAGGGTGCAAATGAATTTTTAAGAAAAAGCTAAAGGCTGATGGATTAATTGACAAGTATAAAGCCAGATTAGTGGCTAAGGGCTTCAAACAAAAAGAAGGTATATACTTCTTTGATACCTATTCACCAGTAAGCAGAATAACATTTATAAGAATGTTAATCGCTTTTGCAACCATTAACAATCTTGAAATTCATCAAATGGATGTTAAAACTGCTTTTCTGAATGGTGAATTAGATGAAGAAATATACATGGAACAACCTGAGGGATTTATTGTTCTAGGTCAAGAAAAGAAGGTGTGTAGACTTGTTAAATCCTTATATGGATTAAAACAAGCACCTAAACAATGATATATAAAATTTGATAATGTAATGTTATTAAATGGATTCAAAATAAATGAATGTGATAAATATATATGCCAAAACCCTGCCTGAAAGGTATGTTATAATCTGCTTATATGTAGATGACCTGTTAATCATTGGTAGTAATACTGAAATGATTAAACAGACAAAGAAAATATTGATTAAACATTTTGACATGAAAAATATGGGTGTTGCAGATGTTATACTAGGGATTCGAATCACTAGAACATATGAAGAAATAATATTATCTCAATCTCATTATATTGAGAAAATATTAAATAAGTTTAAAAAGTATGATACTAGTCCGGTGAAAATACCTGTAGATGTTAATCTACATTTGGCTAAGTATACTGGAGAACCCATATCTCAATTGGAATATTCACGTATAATTAGCAGTTTAATGTATGTCATGAATTGCACTCGTCCTGACATAGCATATGCTGTCAATAAGTTGAGTAGATTCACAAGTAATCCATGTCCAAATCATTGGACAGCTCTAATAAGGGTATTAAGATATCTACGATATACCCTAAGTTATGGATAACATTATTCAAGATATTAGCTGTACTAGAAGGATACAATGATGCAAATTGGATATCTAACACAGAAGATACAAAATCCATAAGTGGATATGTATTCACCTTAGGAGGAGGTGTTGTGTCATGGAAATCTTCTAAGCAAACATGTATAGCTTGATCCACTATGGAATATGAGTTTATTACCTTAGAAAAGGCTGCTAAAGAAGCAGAATGGCTTCGAAACCTTTTAGAAGATATTTCATGTTGGTCAAAGCCTGTGTCTGCAATATGCAAACATTGTGATAGTCAATCGGCAATTTGCAGAGCACGGAATAAGATGTATAATGGTAAGTACATATACGTCGCAGACATAATACCATTAAGCAGTTACTTGAAATTAGTGAAATTTCTATTGGCTATATTCAGTCAAAGAAAAACCTAGCGAATCCATTAACAAAAGGGTTACCAAGAGATCAAGTAAATGTTTATCGAGGGGAATTGGTTTAAAGCTTATAACTGAAAATCTTCATAGTCGATACCCAACCTAGCTGACTGGAGATCCCAAGATCTAGGTTCAAAAGGGACAACTAAATTATAAAGAGACTTGAAAGCACTAAGGATGTCCAATCCTACTCATTCCTATGATAATTGGTGCTACCTGCTAAAGGTACTAGGATAAGCATTGCTTTTAATGATTCTTATGACATGAACATTCATGTGGGGTATGACATGATACTCTTAATAAGAATCACCTATGTGAGTGTGAATTGGGCCAATTCTATGAGAATTTTAAGGTTTAATTCTCTGAAGCACTCATGAGACCAGGAGATGTTCGGGGCCAAAATGAACACAACCATGAGAACCAAAGAATGCTCGGAAAGAAGTTGTGTGATTGTTATTGTCTTAGTTTACACAAAACGCTGAAAAGTTCAAGACATCATGTTCACTTTTTAGCAAGTAAACTCGATAACAACTCACTAAGGAAGGTTCAAAGCCACAAGCTACCTATCCCGATACAACTTCATCCCATTATACTCTCTTTAGTGTCTGCATATTCATTTGCATTAAAATCCTTTTATGTGGGGGTTTGCCTTTGCTGATCTTTGATGATCTTTGATCTAAGTCCAATTTCCATTCATGTGGGGAATTGTTGGGTAATGGGCCAAAATAGGCCTTGAATACCCTAATGGGCCTTGAAAGCCCATTACCTCCTTATGTGTGTGAATGAGAAATTGTGGGGATATTTAGTCCCACATCGAAAAAATCAAGAAAGGAAGGTTTACTTATATGGAAACCACTTCCTTGAAGCTTAAGTTCCTTAGGCTCACCATAAGTGGAGAGTTTGAGGGTGATGCTACGCATCACTCCCGCGCACGTGCGTATGCGAAGGGCGCAATGAGCGCTTTGTAGGCGCACGTGTACATCGTCGCGAGGAGCTTGAGGGGCTTTAAATTTTTTCTAGATCAGGAGGATCCGACAGTGGAAACTGATCGGATCAAGATAAGGGGCTGAGATCAATTGACCGTTGATCATCGGATCAGGATCAGAACTAATCGTTGATCAATCGGATAAAGGGTCGAGATGCGGTGATCAAATCACGATCGCGATCCAACGACTGACACCCATCAGTTGATCAGTTAACAGGACCGTTGGTGATAAGGCGCTTGTTCGATCTTGTGGTTGGTGATAAGGCACCTGTCCGATTGTACGGTTGGTGATAAGTCAACTTGAAACGATATATCAAAACCGTGCAACCGCCTATCTGATAACGTGATCATCAGATCACGACGATGAAAAGGCATATCGGAACGTTGATCTTTAGATCACGACCATAGATCGGCTTATCTAATCGGCTGATCTTTAGATCACGGCCATAGATCGGCTTATCACATCACGAAAAGGGGCTTATTGATCTGACCGTTGATCGGATCCGATCAGATCTAATGGTACAGATTAATTCCGAAGGGTTGCTTCCAAGGGGCACCTAAAACCTATAAATATGACCCTAAACCAAGCATTTTCATTCAATCCAATCCATTCCGAATTGAGTTCAATCCGAATCAATTCTAGTCTTCTCTCTCTTAGGCATTTGCATACTTTCCTAAGGGTAGTATAGCAATAGTGCATTAAAAAGATAGTAGTATTCTTGGTTCGAATTTTTTGATGAATTATAGTGCTGCTTTCATCAAAAGGAGACTGTTGTATCATGGGAGATAATCGTCATACTGACCGTAAGCACCATTATGGGATGAAATTATCTTAAGGACATAGAGTATAATTCTAGCTTCAATCTTATCAATTAGGTAGCCATCATCTGCACACCCAACATATTATACCATAAAATATTATCTGAAATAAATTATATGTTGCATGTTAGAGAAAAGGAGCCTTGAAGCGGTAACGACTAACCTGTATGAAGTCATGACTTCGGGATCCCGCAGAAGTCTTTGGCGACGTAGCACATCCACAATGAGGAAATAGAGAAGCTGCCACAGCGTATATGCAACTAAAGGAACAAAAAATAACCACATCCATAGGTACGACTTGTCCTCCACATAAGGCCAGGAGACTCTTGCTGCTTTCCCCTCTGGGTGCATGGCAGCAAAAGTTTCTGGATTCCACCACCGAATAGTGAAGAAAACTATCCCTAAAATCAAACATATGTACTCTTTTAAGTTAAAAGTAATATATTCAGAGAGGAAATCTATTTACGAACTCAACCATATTAGGAATATTTGGTTTTAGGACCTATAACTGTGGTTATGCAAATCATTTTGATCCTCTTTATGGACAGAGTATGCTAGTTAACTGTTAAGTGAGAGAATGATTAGTGTTGGTGGACAAAAGGAAGTGGTAAAGATAAAAACATAAAAGGAAAGAACAGTCACATCTGAGTGGAAGAAAGAAAGAAAGACAAAAAAAAAGGGGAGGGGCTTGTTGTGACAAGGTCAGTACGAATAGAGTAAGAAAAAAACATTAATGAAGCTGAGCTTAAACTTCATGACGTTGCTCTCTTCGCATGAATAAAATCGTTGAACAAAAAATGGATTAGCATTGGATGAGGATATAAAAGTTTATAAATTAATGCTAGGGATTTTTTTTACAAATGAAGTGTATCAATAATGATGAGATTAAATACAGGACATAACAACAAGGGAGTAGGGTGAGTATTTGCTCTTTGCAGGTAATGCTAAAGAAAGCAGCAAAAGTAAAACTTCAGGAGGAGAATCAAGGAAAGTGAATGAAAGTAGAAAACATCTCCCCATGCAAGTCCATACTCCCTAGCTTCAGAGCACGTCAAAAGCTTGGAGGTTCAGGGATTTTTGAAGACCAATGCAGGTGCCGGATATTTTGCTAATTAGATTGTTCACAACCCATTCCTTGGCTTGTGTTGCTCATCGGTCAGTTAAGTACAAGCTTCCATATTGGGCAATTTCTGCAGCAAAACTAGCATGCCAACACTGGAAACCAATACCAACTTGGCCTTTATTGGGGCACAATCTATAATTTTTAACTTCGTGACTCTGAATGTTTGTTATTAGAAATATAACTTCATTCCTCCATAAAATGGAACTCCTTACTGTCCCATACCATCCTGATGGCGGTCCTATTATAGCATCTTGGTACCCTATATCAGTCTCCTCTTCAATTTTCTTTATTTCTCTTTTCTTTTTTTCTCCTTTCCTTTTCTCTTTCTTTCCTTTTTCCTTTTCTTTACTTCTCTTCTTCCTCCTTTCTTTCCATCCTTTTTTTTTCCTTTTCTCTTCTTTTCTTTCTTTCCTTTTCTCTCATTTCTCCTTCTTTACCTTCTTTCTTTCTTTCCTCTTTCTCCTTTTTCTGTATGGTTGGATTCGATGTCCCAACCTTATCCTATTTTCCCAGAGACACTGAATGATATGGCCAAGACACCTTAATATAGTTACAACTAATAATTCTCTAAGAAATAAAATGAGCAAATTAAATAAAATAAGCCATGCCTTGTTAGCCAGCAGTACTTGCATATTCTTAACCAAAGACACTAGCACAAAGTACTTTTTCCTCATAAAGAATGGGGCATCTTTAAAATTAAAATATAAGGCACTCCAATGATCAAATCAATCAAGTTTTAATAACGAGTTCTGCAACTTTTATACCCCAATCAGGAAACAGCTGAAAATGGATATTTTGGTGTTAAGTGCTTACTGCATAACCAATGATATAAGCTCAATCATTTTGTTGATTTTCAGTATCTTTATGAACCAAAAATCTGGGAAAAAGGTCCAAAGGACCTGTATTGAGAATGCACAGGCAAAGCATATAGATATGCTTCTATAACATAAGGTTATGCAACCTACATCATCAAATAGACAGCTAACTCACCAGGTAAGAGATGTATTAGCACACTAACAATTTTGTCAAGGGAACTGAAAACCAAGCTGCAACGCCATACAATCAAGGCCCAAGCCAATGGCCCCTAGAACAATTTAGTCATCAAAATAAATAGATTTGAAAGATGAACAAAAACTAAGCAAGAAAAAGAGGATAGGTGGGAGACAAAGGTTCTTACTTCAGCAAATGAAAAGCAAACCATGAAAAGCTTCTCATTGTTTGGAAAGAACAGGAGCATAATGATGAAGATTGTATTGGCATAGTAGCAGAAATCCTGTAAAATTCCAAGGGTAACCATGTGGTCACCACATCACACAATAAAAATGCAGAGAGTTGAGGTTGTCTTGAACAAACAAATAATATGAACACAAGAAATATAAAATAGAGCAAGGGCACTTACCTTTGATACAAAAATACTAAGCAAAGTCAGTGACATCAGACCCAAAAAAAGCCATGCCATGCTTTCCATATAACAATTATAAGCTATGATACAACATCTGATTTAGAGAAAAAAATAATTTCAGCTGAAGAGGGCGTGCCCTGACTTTCTCTCATCTGCAGCTACTACAACTTTTCTCCTTTTTAACAGGGTTATAGGAATGATTGTGGAACTAGGACTCATGAAACCAGCCCCAAACTGTGGGAAGAAGGCCTGAGGGGTTGGCATCAATGAAACCATATCATAAAGCAAGATCATGTGGCTCAGGCGTGTCAAAGAAACAGCAATGTGGCATCCAAAGCATCATTTACTTGCTTGGTGTCAATCTAAAACTCTTGTATGGAAGACACTAGCACATCTAAATTCTAACTTTATCCAAGCTGTGAAGAAATATAATGAGTGACCTTGTTGCAAGCTGTAAGAGAAGAGATTCTATGCTAATGTTTATTTTTCTAAAAAACTTCATCGAGCATGAAGTTAGAGCTAAGATTTGGTCATGCTCTGAACATTAGATATCCGCTCAGTTAAAATTGGCTAAGTTCCTTGAGCGTACCTAAACATTGATTCTTTCGTGTGAATGAATCATTGAGTGGGTTTGGCTACAGCTCAGCAATCTACAAATCTGAGAGCACGTGTTGTGGAAATACAGGCAACTAGATTATTATTTTTTTTAAAAAAAAGAAATAATGCACAAGTCAGGCTGTTGGATTTGTAGATTGCTGACTTGTCAATAATCTACAAAGAGTCAATAGCACGTTGCCAGGATCCACAAGTCAAGCACAAGTCAAGTTTTTATTGTATCTTTAAAAAGCAAAAAAAAAAAAAAAAAACCTTATCGTTCTATAATAATCACATCTAATATCTCCAACTATCCATATGGTTAGAACAACTCATTACACTAGCCCCAGATTTAATACAAAAAATTCAATCAAATTCTTCTGCGAGCATCAAAATGTATCAAAGTCAGTCCTGACTACCAGTACCTTAGATGTCACAACAAACAACCAGAGCAAGCCTAAAGAAGCCAAGTCCAATGTGCACAAGTCTATACATAATATGCCAATCTCTAGATGTTGCAAACTCCACATCTTTCCATTCTCTCAATCTCACAGGAGAGCTTATATTGAGGTAGTGGCTTTTTTGCAGACTGATTGGAACAGAAAAGTTGCTCAGTACCCTACATAAGCTTCATGCTATGATGGAGCAAAGAGGTTATGACCAGCTACGCCACCTGGAGCCAAAGCATAAGCTTAAAATTCTAACCTGATGCCAAATTAAACCGAGTTTCCTAGATCTTCATTGCTGTCTAACAGCCTCTCTATTCTAGTTTCACACAAAAAAAACCTGACAACATTGACTCATGCTCATTAGTCCTCAAAATGCCTGCAGAAGTTTTAATATCAGCATTGATGATACTTACAAACAATAGTATCAGAGACAAATCATAGTATTGTCATTGGTATATTCATTAATATCAGCATATCACAATGAATTTAGTATTTCAATATGGTGATAATGATTCCCTTCAATATCCAGCAACCACAACCATCAACACTAAAACCCTGTTCTTATAAGCACTGGCTTGCTCAATCGCTGATCACAATTCATTTTATCAAGGCAAAGACTCTCACTGATTGAAATGTCTTACAGCCCTTAAACCCTTCATATGGATTTCTCTTAGCCTCACCAACATACATCAATCACAACTCTTTAAAAACAATGTCATGTCCTTCATTCATCTACTTTCCTGAGTTGGAAAGTTCTTCATGTATCTATCCATTCATATGACACTTGCGCTTTGACTTCCCCAAATTTCATATGAAAAGATCAATGGTGAAGAACTCGCCTTTCATTTCTCCCTTGACCATAATATGTGACCAGAACATCAACATTCCATCTCAAATGCATTTTACATTCTTTGTTTTGATTCAACTGACAATTGGTCCCATGTTCTTCAATTAATTCATACTCTGATTCATTATTTACACTAAGTCTCACTAGCTCAAGTAAAACCATTTCAATTAAAAACATGCAATAGGTACTTAATAAGTACATATTTAATCAAACATAAATCTTAGATTCTTCATGAATGTGCTAGGAACTTTATTCAATAAATAAATATGCAAACATTTTTGCTGCTACTTCAAAACACATACATTTATATGTATGTAAATGCATTTACTTTAATGATCAGATTAATTCATGGCTTAACCTCTTTGAACTTTCAAATATTTTCTCTAGCACATCAAAGATGACTGACTTCTTGGCTTACTCTAGAATTTTGACAACTCTAAAAATAGAGAATTCATTTAGGAGTTCACTCCATCCATATGAAGAGGTGAACACAATAAGAAGTGAACCATGTTGCCCACCAATAATTGTCCATAGCTTGCCAAAAACATTAGGAACGTCAATAACTTACTTAAGCATCCGACTAAAATATTCACACATCGCATTTAATAATTAAGCTTTGGTGATATAAGAAATGAGTCCAGTGCATAACATTACCAATTTTGCACCACCAGTAGTTATATTATTAAATTCAAGTTCCACTGTACTCAACACCAGAACTAGCAAGCTGACGCACACTGTGGTGGTATTTAAAAGACAATATAAGACAAGGTATTGTTTAGAAAAAAAGATATAATATGGAATGTAGGGAGATTCAGAATTGTATACCACATCATATCAGATTGCTGACAGATAACCAAAAGTAAGGTTTTAAAGGAGTGAATTTGAGTAGGGATTATAAGGAAAACTGGCTTACTGATGTTTGAGATGGGAAATCAATGATGTTTAGATTTGAAGGAAGGAAGATTTTAAAGGAACAACTCACTGCAAGTGCATATACTCATACAAAAGGGAAGGCAAGAGACAAGGAATCTATCCTCTTTTCTTTTCTGTCTTTTTGAAGTGAAGAGAAAATTTCAAGGAACCTATCAGAGGAGAAGCAACAATATTTATCAGCATCCAATGTACCTAAAGTATCAATAATACACTAAAAGAAGCACATAATTTAAGACTCACAAAACTCTACTGAACAGGAAAAAACAAGATTTGATTAGCATTCAAGATCAATTCAAAGTGTGTGGAAAACAATAACATGATACTTGCTACCTAATCTCTAGATCTATGGTCATCTGACACTCCATAAACCTAAGCTGGCTGGTTAGAAAAGCCTGCAAAAGTGTAAAATCTGTATTTAAGACAGCTAACTATCATGCCGGTGAAAAGTATAACTGTATATTGGATATGCAGTAACCAATGAAACCCCATAAAGAAGCAAAATAAAAGATCAAACTATGTAGTATGGCTCTGGCAGCATGTTGATCTAGGTTAAGAGTGTCAGTATGCTACCCTACATAAAAAAAATCTTGTTCATACACATATGCCATTACCAGTAAATGAAGAGATTCTACCCTATGCATCCAGGGAAAATGCTGCTGAATCCTTGTTGACATCCTTTCATGTGCATTGTCTTTATATATATATATCTAAAGTAACAACATTGTGTCACTTCATTTTTCATGTTCTTCAGTTTTCACATTGTGTTGTGTGCGCTTGTTCTCTTGTGGTTTAGGAGTAGAGGAGAATATTCAAAAGCTCAGTCAGACATTCTAGACCAAAAAGTAGTATAAAAAAGAAGCAAAGCTTTTACCAAAATTTGAGTGCAGGGCTAATGTCAAGATCTTCAAACTTTTGTTAGTACCTTGCCGTGTAGTTGGTTACATAAGCCATGAAATTACCACCTTTCTTTCCTATTGTAAAATCAAAATAAGGAAACATCTTCTGCATGCTTCAATGATCATGCATGCCCATGCTAAAGAAGGTAAAGAATATAAATTCTTATCTAGGAAGCGGTCAACATCACAATATTCATCATTGTCTTTAAAACGCATAACACAGATTGAAATGCCCAAAGCCTAAAACCTTGAGTCCAAATTAATTGATGATGAGTGAACTTGACTTATAAGCAATCAGACCATAATCCATCCCTCATGGATAGCCTTTTCCTCTTGTTTTACCAACTTTTGCATACTCAGGTCAGCACTGATACTATTTATGATGCCCCAAGCTCATTTGCTGATGACTCAATTAATCTGTTAGTGGATCAACCCATGTGGCTTTAAAAACTCGAGTTCAAACTAATTGGTATCAAGTGAATCTAAGTTATAAACTCCTCAGACCATTTTTTTCCTATTCGATGTCAAACTATTCATGGGTACTAGGCAAATGATAATTTCCCATGACTGTTCCCATGAGCATTTAAAAAGAAAAGCTCTAAAAAAAGGAAAAGAAGGGGGCAAAAAATCATTTTCATATATAGCCTACCAGAAGGTAATAATGCCATTTCTTGCACCGATAGTATATCCACCTTAGGGGAACAAACGTAACATAGAACAAGCAATACACATAAGGAACATCTTGCGGCCCTGATCAATCAAATTAAAAAAACAAAAAAAAGTAAGATACTGTTAGACATAAATCAAATCTTTAGTCAAAATAAATACCTGGAATCAAGCATTACTTACGCGCCCCCAGCATGAAGCAAAGTGCACCAAATCCAAGAACACCCATCAAATGGGTCACCTGATATCAGCAACAAAATTTAAAAAGTAGGATCATATTTTGAGCGCCGAAGCAAGCGATTTTTTAGCAAACCAAATAGGTCATAACACATCATAAAACTAGAAAACCATAGTCCCACAAATCGATAACCCATCTTTCAATTGCTCAAGTATCGACAGTGCCATATTAAACATCAACGGGAAACCCACTGGATCGATTAAAATCGACAGAAGAGGGAACCAACCTTGAACAAAATTCGCTCATGCTCCTCCGCTTGCTTGGCGATCTTGACAGCTTGCTTCGACAAAATCTCTTTCGTCTGGACGACCATCTGACCAATAGAATCAAGAAATCAAATCGCAAGCAAGAATCCCATACAACATTCAAAAGATAACTCAAACGAATAGAAGAGCGAGAGGAGGGGGAAAATAATTTAAGGACGTTACCTTAGATTGGTCGGCGTCCCTTTCCGACATTGGTACCTTCTAAAGGCCTCGCCGTCGTCGAGAACCGATACCTTGGTCCTTCGCTTTCGCCCCCTCTTCTGAAGGAGGAGGAGAAGAGAGATTTAGAGAGAGAGAGAGGAGACGCAGGGGGCACAACAAATGCTTGCTCGAAAAGTCTCGGACCAACGGACGCAATCTTGAAGTTTTGATGACGCGAGGAATATCCACCGCCGGCAGAGAGTCAAAACCGAGGAATATCCAAGGCCGGCAGAGTCAAAATGGAGGAATATCCACTGGGATCGATTTTAATTTATATTCAAGCATAAACTAAATATATTCCCGCGCAATGCATGCACGGTCGTTGACGTGAATAATAAATAAAAAAAATATAAGTTTATATAAATTTATTTAATTGATGTTATTAAATTCAAAATTTTAAAATAATAATTTTTAAATTCAAAATTAAAGATATGATAAATAAAATATCTGTATTAGATTAATTTTTTAATTTAAAAAAATAATTGATTTGAAACCATAAATTTAAAAGTAGATGAAATATCTTTTAAAATAGAGTTTTAAATAAAAAATAAAAACATTTTTAGATAAAAATATGATTATTATAAAAATTACTATTATAATTCTAATAAAGCTTATGATAATAATTGTTGCTGTCGGGATCCGTCCTCCGACTCGAGCGCAGTCGATCTCCAGGGGGGCGGACCCGCACACAAGTCCTCGCGCGAGAGGCGTTGGGGGTGGCCCTCCACAGAAGACCCTCCGACGCTCAAGTCAGTGAGAGGAAATCGGCGATCAATCAGAAAATGGGGAAGTGGATCCCTCTGGGGAGTCTCTCCAGGGGCGGCCAATCGGAAGCTCTAGAGGGTGAGAGCACCGACGAGCAGCAGGAGAGTGGGGAGTGAGGGTGTGAGCGCGCGCGTACCTGAGGGAATCTGTGAGCGTGATACTTATAGGCTGTCACCTGGATCTTGAGCGTCTTCTGGAAGGTTCAGAGGTTGTTAGGATACAGGAGTGGATCGAATCAGGCCGTTGTGGGGCTGTTAGGATCCGTATCTTGTCCGTTAGGGGATCGACGGCTGGGAGAGCTCCTTGATGGCTTGAGATCTGGTAGATGGGTAGGTCTCAGGCGGCCTTGATAGGTTCTAGACCACTTCTCAGCATGATTCCTTGCCTAGGATGCCGTTACAGTAGGATTAGGCTCTCCCGCGTCAGGTTCCGCGAAGGTGGGTGTTGGATCATGGATCGTTCAGTGAAGCCGGGCCATGGAGGCTCGGGGAAGACGAGCTATGGGAGCTCGAGAGAGACGAGCTATGGAAGCTCGGGGAAACCGAGCTATGGGAGCTCGGGGGAGGCGAGCTACGGAAGCTCGGGGGAGCCGAGCTATGGGAGCTCGGGGAAACCGAGCTATGGGAGCTCGGAAGAGGCGAGCTACGGAAGCTCGGGGAAGCCCCGAGCTACGGAAGCTCGGGAGAGGCGAGCTACGGAAGCTCGAGCTATGGGAGCTCGGGAGAGACGTGCTACGGAAGCTCGGGGAAGCCGAGCTATGGGAGCTCGGGAGAGGCGAGCTATTGGAAGCTTGGGGGAGATGAAAGGAGGAGGTCGATCTTAGCCTTCTCGCCCGAATATTAATGCAATGACTATTTTACCCCCAACACATGCCCTCCACTCCCTAGTTCGAAGCGTAGGTTCGGGCATAGGGAGTATAGGTCCAGGTGGCACGCTTGTATGGGGCGATTTGATTTAGACAGCCCGCGCAATGATGCTCTAATTAATGCGGTAGGGTCCTCGTGCCTTCGTGGGTAAGGCTTCTCCGAGAGTGACGGTTGGGAATGCGCCACGTCGCGAATCCCGATCGATCCGGCGTTTGTCGAGGCTGTTCCGGACGCCTCAGGCGGGACGCCCTGTCCTTTCAAAATGGCTTCCTTAGTGAGAAAGCAAAGCGATAGCCGCACTATATATATGCATGTTTGCAGCATCCTTTCGTTTTTTTTTGAAGAGTTTCGTCTTTCGCCCTTCGCGACACCCGTCGTTTTTCCTGGAGTTTTTCTCAGTTAAGATGACGATGAGTCCTGACGACGTGGTTTCAGAGATCGTTGCTGAGGATTTGGAAAGGATTCATCAGAGGTATGGCTTTCCCTCAGATGTCATTCTGCGGGTGCCGGAGTCTGGAGATAGGGTCTCGCGAGATCTGGAGTCTGGGGTCTTCGTTTATGAAGATAGCTTGAAAGCAGGCTTCCGCTTTCCTCTCCATCGCTTGGTGAAGGAAATCATGAATCATTATAACATCTGCCCGGCGATGGTGGCCCCAAACAGTTGGCGAAGCATCATCGAGTTTATCTCAATGTGCCACCAAATTCAAATTGTCGCCACTCTTCCCCTTTTCCGCGCCTGCTACCATCTGATACCTGGGAGGAAATCAGAGTGGCCCTACATTGGACCCCGAAGGTCCTTCAACGTTGTGGATAAGCCGTCCTCTATAAAGGGATGGAAGAGCCAGTTTGTTATCGCAGAGGGGAACATTGGTTCCGACTTCCCTCGGAAATGGGGGAACTTTGTTAGGGATGCGGAAACACATCCAATTTTGTCAGCGCAGGAGGAGAGGGATTTGGACGTCCTTCACAATGGCCAAGTGTTTTCGGCCAATGACCTGTTATCGGAGGGAGCCCTCTTCGCAGCCGGGCTCAGCCCCATGGACCCGCAAGGTGAGTCCTCCCTTTTACCTTTTTGCTGTGTGTTTTCTCGATGAATGTGTTTGGATCTGATCGCATATGTTCCATTCTTTCAGCCAAGAGGTCGGCATTGTCGAGCCTCGCCAAGAGGAAGAGAGGAAAGCGCCCAGGGGAGAGCAGCGGCGCGGATAGTGGTAGGCCTGAGAAAAGGGCTCATACCTCCGCAAGAAGCCCGCCGGACGCCGGGGCGGTCACGATAGGAGCACCGGGGGTGAAGGAGGATCCAGGGAGAACAGCTATGATCCCTTGCCCTCCCGTGTTGGAGATATCGGATAGTTCAGACGAGGCTCCGTTGGTTCGTTTGACCGCGTCCCCTATGAAAGAGGAACCGACGACGGATCTGGCGGAAGCGATGTTTCTGGGGGGCCTTCCGTCTCCGTGGGACCACTACTAGCTCCAGCAGGAGAGGGAAAGGGGACAGCTGCAGCCGATGAGGTTCAGGGAGAGCTCCCTCTTGGTCTCCCTGCGGGGGAGTCCAGTGGTAGTGACGCTGGGTCACCCGTGGCGGTTCAAGAAGCGGGCCAGACAGAGGCTTCGGCGGAGCCTGCAGGGGAGGCGCAGGTGACAGCGACGGAAGGAGGCGCGACGGAAGAGGGATCACAGCGAGGTAAGGGTCCCGCGATGGAAACTCCTCCGAGAAGGATTTTGGGGAGGCTGGCGCTTGGGTTGGCCGAGTTATCCGAAGAAACCCAGGCTAGGGCACTGATAGAAGAGGCTGGGAGGTTGAAGGCCTCTCAGGCGGAGGTCGCCTAGGTTGGTCCCTCAGGCGGGGATGGTCAACCCAGTAGCTCGAGCGCTGGTGTTGAGGAGGCGTTTTCCGCCATGATGAGGTCGGCCTTGTACCCGGGTGCTGATCCTTCGGCGGATAGATTCGCAGATTTGGAACTGGTTGATGCCGTGTTTGGGTAGCAGGGAGTGGCCGAAAGTATCCACCTTCTCCCCGATATCGACAATCCAACCCTCATGAAGATGATGCGGGCCTATGCATCTCGGGTGAGTTACTGTTCTTTGGCAGCGGATGCTTTCTAATTGACCTGATCGTGGATTTTTACTCATCTTTTGTCCTGCAGAGTGTCCTGCTTTCTCGGGCGATGTGCTGGCGCCTGAGTTTGGCGACAGGGGCCAGCATTCAGGCCAGGAGAGACAACGCTGAACTTCGATCGCGAGTGGTGGTGTC
This sequence comes from Calamus simplicifolius, assembly GCA_900491605.1. Classification (NCBI taxonomy): domain Eukaryota; kingdom Viridiplantae; phylum Streptophyta; class Magnoliopsida; order Arecales; family Arecaceae; genus Calamus; species Calamus simplicifolius. The sequence goes on from UESW01004273.1 coordinate 623,646, forward strand.
TGAGAAGTTCGAGGAACTTCTGGCCAGTAGCAACAGAGGTTTGGAGGGGATGAAGGCGGCGTATCAGGCCGCTCTAGCCGAAGCGTCCAAGCAGAAAGGCAGAGCGGAGGAGTTGCAGGGACTCCTGGCGAAGAATGAAGACGTGTGCCTGGAGCTGGCTAGAGTTGAGTCAAAACATTCCGCGGAGGTGGCGGCGATGCGGCGGGAACATAGTGAGAACCTGGGTTGGTTGGGAAGGGAAGCTGCCGATGAGAGAAGGCGCCTGACCAGAATGCTCGATGAGATTGAGGAGAAACTGAAGTGGCGCGATAACGAGATCGCCGACTTGAGGGCCGGCGCTAAATGGCACCAAGGGATGATGGCTAGGGTGAGCAACGAGCTATCCCAAGCCCAGGGAGAGGTCGAAGCCAAGCAGTCGAAGATTAATGCTCTCCAGGAGAGGGTCGAGCTGGTCGGAGCTGATAGAACAAGGGCCAGGTGAGGCCGAGGAGCTGGCCAAAAGGTTGGCCAGATGGGAGGAGGAGGTACAGTCTTATTTTCTCCCCCCTTTTTTTTAGTTCTTTAGCTGGTCTCTTGTGATCCCGACCGATTTTGGTTTTGCAGATAGCAAGTTAGGGTTGGAGAATCGGGCTCTCCAAGGCGAGCTTGCGTCTAGCCGCAAAAAGAGCTCGAACTCGAGGTGCGATCCGGCGAGTTCGAGGAGCAAAATGCCATTCTGCAGGCTCAAGTTGCGGAGGCTGAGAAGCAAGTCGCTGAGGCTAAAGTGCAGCTCGCCATAATCAAGGGAGAACAGGACGCGATCGGCGTTGACTCCTTCCAACTTGGAATGGAAGAGTGCAAGGACAAGATATCCAGTGAGCACCCAGAATGGGATCTCTCTTTTCTGGATATTGAAGCTCCCGATGATGGTGAGTCCGAAGGAGAAGAGGAGGATGAATACGTCGACGTCTCCGATACCGATCCCGGTGCCGCCCCGGTCCCAGCGAAGCCGCAGCTTTTGATGGACGATCGCCAACTGCCGCTGAAGGGGCAAAGGCATTAGAGAAAGGCGAATCTAGTCACACTTCTGTGGATGCACCGAGGGTTCCTCCAAAACTGATGTGGTTCCCGGCCTTTAAGAGCCACCTATATGTTTTGCTTTCTAAAATTTGATTGATGTCTCTCAAATGAATGAATTTTCTGCTTCCATTTGAGTGTTTTTCTTTGGACGGCCTTTGTTCCAAATCTCGCCTCAATTGCGGACTTGAGAAATGAAGCCAGTCGGTTAAGACCGACGGATAAGGTAGGTCGGCTAGGGCCGATGAGCAAGGTAGGTCGGCTAGGGCCGATGGGCAAAGTAGGTCGGCTAGGGCCGACGGCAACGTAGGTCGGCTAGGGCCGATGGGCAAAGTAGGTCGGCTAGGGCCGACGAGCAAAGTAGGTCGGCTAGGGCCGACGAACAAGGTAGGTCGGCCAGGACCGACAAGCGAAGTAGGTCGGCTAGGGCCGATGAACAAAGTAAGTCGGCTAGGGCCGACGGCACAGTAGGTCGGCTAGGGCCGACGAACAAGGTAGGTCGGCCAGGGCCACAAGCGAAGTAGGTCGGCTAGGGCCGACGAACAAGTAGTCGGCTAGGGCCGACATATGAGGGTGGTTGCCGAAGTATTTTCGCTTCCTTTGGTCGCTTCATCTTTCGCTGAATGAAGGAATAGTTTTGTAGCCTTCGCGCTCGTTCTTCTTTGAGATGCTCAATTTTGTCGCACAAGTTTTCCGAGCAACCAACTTTGTCAGGGAGCGATCGGCGGACAATCGGTTTTTGCGCTTTTTCACGGTTCTACCAGCGCCCTACGTTCTGCAGGTAAATCGGTTTTTATTTCACCGAAATTGATGATACGGCACTGTAGGTTGAGAAAAGCTGTTCTGGTGCTTTCCAGAAGGTGCTTCTTTCCCATGTGGGCCATTTTGATGTACGGCGCACGCAGCCGTTTACCATTGGAGGGCATTATTTTCGCAGGACGGTCCCTGATCCTGCCGTTTCCGTAATGCCAGTGGACGATCCTCTGCATTTAATGACCGCGATTCGGATTAAGAGGAAATCTTCGCATGCGTCATAGTTCAGGCAGTGGGCTCGGCGCGCAATAGGGCGCTGCTTTCACCCTGGGAGGCCACGTGGAGGTATGGCCCAGGTGTTCAAATCTCAGAGCTTATAGCCTTGGTAATTGCTCCCGGTTCATTTTTGGCCTATAAAAAAGGGAAAGTGGGGTAGTGTTAAGTCATCCCCAAAAGTCTTTTCCACTAGAGCTTTCATCATGCTCGTTTCTCTGCTGCCGCGGGTGGGAGGACTGAGCTTTTCCCTTGTAAGCTCTTTGCCTCCGGATAGTTGGGGCGATGAAGGAGCTGCCGAAGGATGGCTCGCCCTTAAGGGATGAGTCCCGGAGATCATATGGAGAGCGCACATAGAGGGCGCAGAGATCACACGGAGAGCGCACACATACTCTTCCCGTGTGACCTTTGTGGTTCCCCTTTGGAGACGTACGGTAGGGGGTGCATGCGGGCTCCCCATGGTTTGAGTGAATTTCACCTCCTCCCTCGATTTGGATTCCTGGGCTCGTCCGCCTGGGGAATCTTTTACCACATGGGTAGGGGGTGAAAGCGTGCCGCCCGCCGACACCTTGTCCTTGAGCCAAGGCGAAGTAGGGCGGCGCACACTCAGCTTGGGAGAGCGTTCCGACGCCAGGGTCCGCTGGCTTCCTACCTGCTCGTCGGGGGTCCCTCGATGGGGTGGTCTGGGATGGCCACCCTGATATCTTGGTTGGGTCACCGAGATATCATTATTGACTGAAGCTGGCCGCAACGATTGGTCCAAGTCGCCCGGCCATTATCGGCTCGAGCTGACTGGATGCGGCTCATTGGTTCGGCAGTCCGGACGCCGGAGCATCACAGTTGCCCAGATCTGCTTTGGAGCAGTTGCCCGAGCTTTGTACTTGTCTTTATTTTATGCATTTCGATGCTCTTGTAACGCCTTTCAGGCATTTGTAATTGGTTTTAATGGCAGTGAAATAAAGAGAGTTCTGTTCTATTTCTCGATCTTTATCTCTTTTGTGCCGAGATTGTTGTTGTCGGTCATGGGGTACAAAGGCATCCCGCTCGTTCCTAAGCGAGGATCCCGCGCTATTCGAACTAGTTGAGGTTCGCAAGCAACGGTCTGGAGATTGTTCGGCGGAACACGTTCCTTATCTCGATTCGACACTTGGTGATTTATGTCTCACTCAAATATTCATGGCTTGGCCTAGCCGAAGCTCGAAAAAATCTTTACTTGGCCTTGCCAAGGTTCGGAGAGTTTGTAGCTCGGCGCAGCCGAGGTTCGGAGAACTTTTTACTTGGCCCTGCCAAGGTTCGGAGAAGTTGTATCTCGGCCAGCCGAGGTTCGGAGAACTTTTTACTTGGCCCTGCCAAGGTTCGGAGAAGTTGTAGCTCGGCGCAGCTGAGGTTCGGAGAACTTTTTACTTGGCCCTGCTAAGGTTCGAAGAATTTGTAACTCGGCTCAGCCAAGGTTCGGAAATTCGGGGCTCGGAGAAATGACTCAGTTGCCACTACGAGCCGTAGTGTTAGGTTCCTGCGGCGCTTGGCGAAGGGCATTAGGACGGGACGGGCGGCACATAGCCATGCTCTTTATTATGATATTATCCCTCCCGAGGGGACGAGTCACCGTCAGGCGCTGGATTGTTTCTTTTTTGCTCTTCCCGAGAAGGGGCCAGCCTTAAAAGATCTTGGGGAAGTGTTGGAAGCATTTATTATGGGGGGACAGCAGATCGAAAAATATCCCGTTCAGGGGGGTTCCCGAATAATCCGTACGTGCTTACCGATCTCTCTCGGGATGGGGCACGACCCTTCGGATTCCGCAGGCAATAAAGCGATGACACGTGGCAAATTCTCGTAGGTCGGTTGCTGCGGCGTGACTGATCGAGATACTTGCCTGGCAAGTATAAATATGACAGAGGGATGTTGGCCTTAGCCATCCCTCGTTTTAGGTCTTGAAATAGCATTAGATCATGGCTTCTCAAGGGCGATCCTCCGAAGAGTTATGTGCATCACTCGACGGTCTGTTACACCCGCAAAGGGGGCGTACCACAATCACTGTTGATGGGTTGGGTCTGGCATCGACCCTTGCGAGCCAACAGCAGCTCGTAAGGGTCGTCGAGGAGTACGTGGATGTCTCTACTCGGGAGACGGAGGCCCTGCGCCGGGTGGTAGACCGGCAGAGGGAGGAGATTGCGTCGCTCCGCCAGCAGGTCGCCGACCTCACCGAGCGGCTGGAGGACCTACTAGCGTCCGGGAGGAGCACACCAATCTTAGATGGGGCCTCCTTTGCTTCTTGTTTTTGCTTTTTCTGTTTCTTTTTGTACTCTTTCCTCCATCAATGAAAGTGGTTTGGATAATCTTCCTGTCTCACGGGTTTTTAGCCCCAAAAAATGCCATTCGCATAATAGTTGGGAAGCCTGGGTAGCTCCACTGGTTCACGCGCTGAGATAGATGTTTTGTTCGATGGGTTATAGGGGCGTTGCCCAAAGATTTAGTGGCAGAGGGGGATTCCCTGGCTCTGCTTGGGCTCTTGGTCGATTATGCGGGGCTTATTGAACCCTTAAAGGGGTTTGCCGGAGGCACATTCTTTGTGCGCGTTGATGGTTTTCGATCAGTGTGCCTCTTTTTAAATCGGCGGGAGTTTTGGGGACTATTTGGAAGTCCTTCGGCTTTAATCGGGGCCTGCGTACTTCAGTTTTCCACCGGTTTTTTAACCTGAAGAATTTTACTCGGCCTTGCCGAGGTTCGGAGAATTTTTACTTGGCCCTGCCAAGGTTCGGAGAATTTGTTGCTTGCCCAGCCGAGGTTCGGAGAATATTTTACTTGGCCCTGCCAAGGTTCGGAGAATTTGTTGCTCGGCTCAGCCGAGGTTCGGAGAATATTTTACTTGGCCCTGCCAAGGTTCGGAGAATTTGTTGCTCGGCCCAGCCGAGGTTCGGAGAATATTTTACTTGGCCCTGCCAAGGTTCGGAGAATTTGTGCTCGGCCCAGCCGAGGTTCGGAGAATATTTTACTTGGCCCTGCCAAGGTTCGGAGAATTTGTTGCTCGGCCCAGCCGAGGTTCGGAGAATATTTTACTTGGCCCTGCCAAGGTTCGGAGAATTTGTTGCTCGGCCCAACCGAGGTTCGGAGAATATTTTACTTGGCCCTGCCAAGGTTCGAGAATTTGTTGCTCGGCCCAACCGAGGTTCGGAGAATATTTTACTTGGCCCTGCCAAGGTTCGGAGAATTTGTCGCTCGGCCCAGCCGAGGTTCAGAGAATATTTTACTTGGCCCTGCCAAGGTTCGGAGAATTTGTTGCTCGGCCCAGCCGAGGTTCGGAGAATATTTTACTTGGCCCTGCCAAGGTTCGGAGAATTTGTTGCTCGGCCCAGCCGAGGTTCGGAGAATATTTTACTTGGCCCTATCAAGGTTCGAGAATTTGTTGCTCGGCCCAGCCGAGGTTCGGAGAATATTTTACTTGGCCCTGCCAAGGTTCGGAGAATTTGTTGCTCGGCCCAGCCGAGGTTCGAGAATTTTACTTGGCCCTGCCAAGGTTCGGAGAATTTGTTGCTCGGCCCAGCCGAGGTTCGGAGAATATTTACTTGGCCCTGCCAAGGTTCGGAGAATTCCTGTCCAGATAAGTAGCTCGGTCGTGCCGAGGATTGGTAAGCAGCATCTATTTCTTTTTGCAACCTTTGGCAATGTAGTGCATAATGATTTGCATTGAAAAAAATGTGCCGACAGGAAGGTATAATGAGGCATATGAAAATAGACTTGGAGAGGACGTACCCTATTGATAATATTTTCGGAGATTGTCCGAGTTCCACGTCCGGGGGATGGATTTCCCATTCAAATCTTGCAGCTTGTAGGTTCCCGGTCCAATGATCTCCGCTACTTGGTACGGGCCTTCCCAGTTTGGCGCCAGCTTTCCTTGTTCCAGCGGTTTGGAAACAGAGGCTTTTCGGAGAACAAGGTCGCCAGGCAGGAAGGCTTTCCCTTTGACTCTGGAGGCGTGGTAACGGGCCACCCTTTGTTGATAGCAGCCACTCTGATCGGGCCTTCTCTCTGATCTCCTCCACCAGGTCGAGGTTGGTGCGGAGCTGATCGTTGCTAGCTTCCTCTGAGTAGCTTTCCACCCGCAACGATGGGAGGCCTATTTCCACAGGGATAACGGCCTCCGTGCCGAAGGCCATCCGGAATGGGGTTTCACCTGTCGGGATTCTCGGGGTGGTGCGGTAGGCCCATAGACATGATGCAGCTCGTCCGCCCACCTGCCTTGGGCTCTGGAAAGGCGAGCTTTGATCCCTGAAGGAGGGTCCTGTTGGTCACTTCGGCCGCTCCGTTGGCTTGTGGATGCCCGACCGAGGTGAGGTGGTGACGGATTCCATGCTCCTCACAGAACTGGCGGAATTTGGAGTTATCGAACTGCTTACCGTTATCGGTGATTATGGTATGTGGGAGGCCGAATCGGCAGATGATGGACCTCCATACAAAGTCTCTGGCCCGTGCCTCGGTTATTTGTGCAACCGCTTCCGCCTCGACCCATTTAGTGAAGTAGTCAATGGCGACAAATAAGAATTTCGCTGTCCCGTGGCAAGCGGGAATGGGCCGAGGATGTCCATCCCCCATTTGGCGAAAGGCCAAGCGGAGGATATGGAAACTAGTTCGGCGGAGGGGAGCCTTTGGATGCTTGAATGCCTCTGGCATGGGTCGCAGGCTCGGACTAGGTCGTCCGCATCCTTCTGCATGGTCGGCCAGTAATAGCCTTGTCGCAGTACCTTGTGGCATAGGGACCGGCTTCCCAGATGGTTGCCGCAAATCCCTTCATGTACCTCGCGCAGAGCATAATCTGCTTCGGACGGGCGAAGGCATCTGAGCAGCGGCATGGAGAAGGACCGTTTGTAAAGCTGGTTGTCGATCAGCACATAGTGGGTGGCCTGTAGCTTCAGCTTTCTAGCCTCTCTCGGTCGGGTGGAAGCGACCCTTCTTTGAGATATTTGAGGATAGGGTCGAACCATGATGGTTCGGCCTCAACTTGCATTATTCGGTCGGCTTCCGCGATGCTGGGCCTTTCCAGAGTCTCCAGGTGGAACTTTTGTTCGGCATCCATGACTCCGCGGTCGCCAATCGAGAGAGTAGTCGGCGCGGGCATTCTCGGATCTGGGAATCTGAATGATTTCAAATTCGGCAAAATGGGGAAGCAGGCTCCGCACCTCCTGGAGATATCGAACCATGTTCGGCTCCCGGGCTTCAAACTCTCCTCGTACATGACCGGCTACCAGCTGAGAGTCGGTGAAGGCATTAAGCTTCTCCACCTTCAGATTGCGGGCGATTCGGAGGCCGGCTAACAGGGCTTCGTACTCGGCTTCGTTGTTGGAGGCCGGGAAGGAGAATCGGATGCCATATTCGAAGGTTATCCCCTCCGGACTGGTGAGAACCAGGCCCGCACCGGAGCGATGGGCATTAGATGACCCGTCGACATGGAGGAGCCACCGGGCTCCAGCTTTTGGTTCTTCGGGGGAGTCTGGGGTAGAACCGTCCTCCGGGATGGTACACTCGAGGAGGAAGTCGGCTAGCACCTGGCTTTGATGGCTGGGCGAGGCTGAAATGTATGTCATGCTCGCTTAGCTCGACGGCCCACTTGGTCATTCTCCCGACGTCTCGGGACGGTGGACCACCGCCTTGATGGGTTGGTCGGTCAGGACCGTCACGGAATGTGCTTGGAAGTACGGCCGCAGCTTCCGAACTGAGGTGATTAAGGCCAACACCATCTTCTCAATTCTGCTGTACCTTGTCTCCGCATCGCGGAGTAGCCTGCTGACATAGTAGATCGGCTTCTGGACTTTGCCTTCTTCCCTGACCAGCACCGAACAGACTGCACCCTCCGAAACAGCCAGGTACAAGAATAGGGTCTCTCCTGGGGCCGGACTGCTGAGAGTGGGGGCGAGCCGAGGTACTTCTTGAGATCTTGAAATGACCTTTGGCATTCGGGAGTCCACTGGAAGTTTTTGGCCGATCGGAGAGTTTTGAAGAAGGGGAGGCATCTCTCGGCCGACCGCGCCACAAAGCGGTTGAGGGCCGCTATCCTCCCGGTTAGGCGCTGGACCTCTTTGACAGATGCCGGGGGCGCCATTTGTTGGAGAGCTTGAATCTTCTGGGGGTTGGCTTCGATACCTCGCTGGGAGACCATGAAGCCGAGAAACTTCCCGGAGTTAACACCGAAGGCACATTTGGTCGGGTTGAGTCTCATCCCGTACTTGCGCAGCGTTGCAAAGCTCTCTGTGAGGTCCTCGACATGTGATGCCTCCTTGCTTTTGACCAGCATGTCGTCCACGTACACCTCCATATTCCGGCCGATTTGCTCCTTGAATACTTTGTTGACCAGCCTCTGGTAGGTTGCACCTGCATTTTTAAGACCAAAAGGCATGACACGGTAACAGTAAGTACCTCGGTCGGTTATGAAGGCGGTCTTTTCTTCATCCTCAGGGGCCATTCGGATCTGATTGTAGCCTGAATAGGCGTCCATGAATGACAGCATCTGGTGACCTGAGGTGGCATCCACAAGCTGGTCGATCCGGGGAAGGGGAAGCTGTCCTTCGGGCAGGCTTTGTTGAGGTCGGTGAAGTCGATGCAGATTCTCCATTTGCCGTTCGACTTCTTCACCATGACGACGTTTGATAGCCAGCTCGGATAATTTACCTCCCGACGAAATTAGCCTTGATGAGTTTGTCTACCTCTTCTTCAATGGCCTTTTGTCGTTCTGGGGCGAAGCTCCTCTTTTTCTGCTTGACGGGCCTGTGCATCTCGTCCACGTTGAGACGATGGACGAGAACCTCGGGGCTGATCCCTGGCATGTCAGAGGCGGACCAGGCGAAGATGTCAGCGTTGCTTCGGAGGAACCTGATCAATCTACGCCGAGACTCTCCTTTGAGCAGCGACCCGATCTTTATAGTTCGGTCGGGACGAGCCTCATCCAATGGCACCTCCTCCAATTCCTCTGCCGGTTCTCCTCGCTGTTCGGCGAAGTCTCGCGAGCGTCCAGCCCATCAACCTCCGGCATTCTAGACTGAAGGCTTGTAACGAAGCACTGCCGAGCCATGGCCTGACTTCCTCGAACAACTCCAACTCCTCGCTCGGTGGGAAATTTCATGGACAGATGCGGGATGGAGACAACTGCCTTGAGGGACATCAGGCCGGGCCTGCCGAATATGCATTGTATGGAGATCTGAGGTCGGTTACTAGGAAGTCTGTCTGGATAATGGCTACAAGGGGCCAGGTTCCCGCGCGGACCGTCAGGGTGACGACCCCTTCGGGACGATGACGTCGCCTGTGAATCCCATCAAGGTGGAATCCACGGCTCGAAGGTTTTCCATGAGTAATTTCATCCTGGCAAACACACCGAGGTACAAAACATTCACCGAACTTCCACTATCAACAAGGATTCGGCTTACATCATAGTTATTTAAATTGAGGGATACAACTAGTGCGTCATCATGGGGAAGCTGTATCCCTTGGAGATCATCGTCGGAGAAGGAGAGCTCGCCCGTCCGTGCCTTCTTTGGCGCCGATCCTTCACTGTCGCCCCTGGGGCTCGATCCGCCGGCCTCTTCAATCATGTTAATGCGGCCGATCACGGGCGGATTCGGTGGAGGAGGAGGTTGTTGAAGTTCGGGCTGGCGGTCACCTCCTTGTTGTGGCTCGGGCGCCCTCCTGAACTGATTCAGTCGCCCCCGCTGGATCAGCCTCTCGATTTCATTTTTCAGCTGCCAGCATTCTTCAGTGTCGTGGCCGTGCTCCCGGTGGTAACGGCAGTACTTGGTGGGATCTCTTCGGGTCGGGTTCCCTCGGAGAGGTACTGGCCGGGGGAGCTGGCGCTCTATTTCCATGAGGATTTGCGCCCGGGGCACGGTCAGTGGAGTGTAGTGGTCGAATCGCCTGGGAGGGCTCCGGGAGCGATTCCTTGGCGGCAGCGGAGGGACTCTCTGGCGGCGAGGCGGACTTGGTCGACGGGCGGGACGGTGCCTGTCGGGACTTTGGGCTCCTTCTTCTTTGCCTGCTCAGCGCGGGCAACTCTCCGCGATTCTTCGACCCTAGCGTACTTGTCCGCCAGGGCCATCATATCCGAGAGGCAGGGGGGTAGCTGACTTCCATAGCCAGGTAGAAGTCGCTTTCCTTCGAGACTCCCCCGCCAGGGCGGACATGGCCACCTCATGATTAAGGTGGTCCACCTCTAACATGGCCTTATTAAAACGGCCAAGGTAATTTCTCAGGGACTCCCCCTCTCTCTGCTTAACTTCAGAGAGGGAGTCAGATCTTCGTCGGTGGCGGCGGCTGCTGACGAACTGACCAATAAAAAGGCGGCTCAGCTCGTCAAATGAATCGATGGAACCTGGCTTCAAAGCATTGAACCAGGTTCGGGCAGATCCTCTGAGGGTGGAGGGGAAAAGCGCAGAGGACCGCATCGGATGCTCCGTGGAACATCATTATTGACCGGAAGCTGCTAAGATGGTCGTCCGGGTCAGAAGAGCCGTGGTAAGGTTCGACGGCTGGTAACTTGACATGGGAGGGAATCACTTCCTCCATAATCCCCTTAGAGAAAGGGATGCCCTGCTCCGCTTTGGGCTGGGGCGGATGGGCCTGCTTGGCGGCGTCCAGCTCCTGACGCATTTCCTGGATCTGACGACGGATCTCCTCTTCGCCAGCAGAGGAGGAGCTGGGCGAGAAGATCGCAGAGACGGCGTCGAATCATGGTGGGAGGTCACCGGAGAGAGAGACCGGGCTCGCCGAGATCTGGGAGGATCTCTGTCATGAGACTGGCTTGTCCCCTCTAGGTCGATGTGGGGGGTCCGTGGATTTGCGCGGACTGGAGGAGGAAGTCGCCGGCGAAGAAGGAACCGCCGCTTCCTTATGAAAGTGTGGAGCAGGAGGAGCCGTAAGGCGCTCCTGGACCAGGTGGGTCAGAGTCTGAACTTGTTGGACCAGCGAAGCAAACTGGTCCTGGGTCACCGGGATGGCAGGCGGTGACGGGGTTTCGACTGGTGGTGGTTGCGGCGCTACACCGCTCGTCGGATCAGGCCTCTGGGAAGCGACCTGATCTTGAGCTTCAGAGGTTGCTCTTCTTCGATTGGCCATTAGAGAGGTTCTACTCCAGATTAGGATCCTTATCTCCTTCTTCAAGTTTTAATGGGACTTGAGGCCCTTCCTCTAGCGCCAATCTGTTGCCGCCGGGATCCGTCCTCCGACTCGGGCGCAGTCGATCTCCAGGGGGGCGGACCTGCACACAAGTCCTCGCGAGAGGCGTTGGGGGTGGCCCTCCGCGGAAGACCCTCCGACGCTCAAGTCAGTGAGAGAAATCGGCGATCAATCAGAAAACGGGGAGGTGGATCTCTTTGGGGAGTCTCTCCGGGGGGCGGCCAATCGAAGCTCTAGAGGGTGAGAGCACCGACGAGCAGCGAGAGTGGGGAGTGAGGGTGTGAGCGCACGCGTACCTGAGGGAATCTGTGAGTGATACTTATAGGCTGTCACCTGGATCTTGAGCGTCTTCTGGAAGGTTCAGAGGTTGTTAGGATACAGGAGTGGATCGAATCAGGCCGTTGTGGGGCTGTTGGGATCCGTATCTTGTCCGTTAGGGGATCGACGGCTGGGAGAGCTCCTTGATGGCTTGAGATCTGGTAGATGTGTAGGTCTCAGGCGGCCTTGATAGGTTCTAGACCACTTCTCAGCATGATTCCTTGCCTAGGATGCCGTTACAGTAGGATTAGGCTCTCCCGCGTCAGGTTCCGCGGAGGTGGGTATTGGATCATGGATCGTTCAGTGAAGCCGGGCCATGGAGGCTCGGGGAAGACGAGCTATGGGAGCTCGAGAGAGACGAGCTATGGAAGCTCGGGGAAACCGAGCTATGGGAGCTCGGGGGAGGCGAGCTACGAAAGCTCGGGAGAGGTGAGCTATGGGAGCTCGGGAGAGGCGAGCTACGGAAGCTCGGGAGAGCCGAGCTACGGAAGCTTGGGAGAGGCGAGCTACGGAAGCTCGGGGAAGCCCCGAGCTACGGAAGCTCGGGAGAGGCGAGCTACGGAAGCTCGAGGGAGGCGAGCTACGGAAGCTCGGGGAAGCCTCGAGCTATGGGAGCTCGGGAGAGGCGAGCTACGGAAGCTCGGGAGAGGCGAGCTACGGAAGCTCGAGCTATGGGAGCTCGGGAGAGACGAGCTATGGAAGCTCGGGGAAGCCGAGCTATGGGAGCTCGGGAGAGGCGAGCTACTGGAAGCTCGGGGGAGATGAAAGGAGGAGGTCGGTCTTAGCCTTCTCGCCCGAATATTAATGCAATGACGATTTTACCCCCCAACAATAATATTCTTCTTAAATAATACTTTAATTTTATAAATAAATAATATTTAAGAGCTATTTAATTTAGTTTTGCATATGGTATTAAAAAATATTAATTTTTAGTTTAATCATTCCGTTGTCTATTATTTATCTATCATATTTTTATATGATATTTTAATTAAAAAAATTTATAAATTAATATACTCGATTAAAGAAAATAAAATTTTAATTAAAAATCTCTCATGTACTTCTAATCTTATTAACACTATGGTTCAATTTAGCTTAATCAAGTCATATCAAAAAAAAATATTTTCATGGCGCTATTTTATCGATCTGATACCTTTTCAACATATGTTAAGGAGTCTTTGGTATCGCATCTTTACGGCACTTCTAATTATTTGTGTTCGTATCTAAATGGATTGGGCTATGACCGAATGAGTCTTGAAATTCTAATGGATTAGTTCTGATCAATCGAAACGGTTTTGTTTGACTAATTCTACCAACCAGAAAGATCAGTTGGCCACTAATGCCAAAAAATAAATTGGGTAGATGCAAAGGAAGATGATCCTAAGTAATATAATTGTTAAATTGTAAAGTATTATCTATCTGTTGTTCACGATCCATATTTATCTTCACAATCGATGCTTATATGAATAGTGATAACTCTTTTCTTATAGTTCAATGTTTATGCATGCATGACGTTCATTTGAAAGTGCGTCTATGGTACAAAAGTATACAGACGTTCGCCATCACGATGGTGCAACTGGCATGGAGGCGCACAAACATCAACCAGTTGATCAAACTTTCAGTACTGCAATACCGGAGGATGATAAAATAGAACTTCATGCAGACAGACAGACAGCTCTCTAGACTTGAGACAAGTAGCGAATTTGCCGAATGCAAGATGAGTAAAAGATTTCAAAAAGCTGGCATAAGAAGGGAAAGCTGCAGTTAGTGCAGAGCGAGATGTTAAGATTGTTTCATCAGATCAAGTGGTTGATACAACTCCAAGTGTAAGCTCACCAATCAATCTTACCAGATCTTGACATTCAAGCAAATCAGTCGAGAAGATCCGTTTGCTATGTGCTGTCGTTATAAGCTCTTCTGGTAGCTTTGTCGGCCCGTGGCCATTCCCTGGGTGACAGAATCAAGGGAAAGCATAAAGTGTTGCTAACTGATGCATCAGTCAGTATTTTGGTAAGCGTAAAATGCCACGGTAAAGATGGGGAAGAAGCAAGTAGGACAAGACGAGAGGAATTTGGTTCAGCTAATAATAACATAGGTATTAATTAATGCATCCTCCTTTTTGAGACCTTCATGGATTGTAGCATTTGTGCAGTTAATTCTCATCTCTGGCCTTTTGGTTTCAGTCTTTTAGAACTAAGACTTGACTAGTAAGTTTACCATATTGTTTTTATAAAATTTTCTTCTAAAGGTTTCCTTTGAAGCATCGCATTGAATTGCTGCAATGGCAAAATAAAACTAATGCAGGTGCTATGTTTCAGATTTCACAACTGGCTTATTTCCCTGCGCTCGTGGCATTGCCAAGCTATATCTATTATCCCTAGATGGCTCCTGTGTGATTCCAACAGAGAGAAAGTTAATAGTAAGGATTACAGTTCTTGAGGGGTTTTAAGTCGTCCAGAAGAGCAAACATATATTTATTTTAAGTATGCAAGTCATGTCAGCAGAAATCATTGAGGAAAGCTATCAAAGCTCAAAGTAAACAAGGTAGCAATAGCATGCTTGCGACATCCGCCAGGAAGATGATGCTTGTGAAACTGCATCAGCTAATGAAGTTGGAGTTTGGATAGCTGTTTTTCTGCCCTGGTTGCTGTCTGTACATCCACACCTGGCTGCTCAAGTTCGTGATCCACATTGCTTGATGATGAGCTTCCACATACATTCCTTGATATGCAAAAGGATGAGCTTCCACATACCTAAAAACGGGTGAGGCCAGTAATAAAGCATAACAACATGTATCGCGTGGTGTGGTAGGCTGTCAGCCTTGTTGCAAGTGGCTCTCCTTGGTGGTGGCAATCCATAAAGACAGATCTAATAAATAAAAGCATGCAAAGAACTTTTTTTTTTGATAAGTCTCTAAATGGATCCCTGACCTAACTCAGTTTCAACCTGATTAGACCTGATTTGATCCATATTAAGACATGCAGGTTGGGCCAGGGTTGAAACCAAACCCAATCTAAATTTCAAATAGGATCCAGATTTTGTATTTTCTATTCCAACACAATCCAACCCAACTCATACACCTTAATTTTATAAACCTTATCTTCCTTTACTCTAATTATCTTTGTCAATTAATTGAATAAACTCTAATTTAAACTAATTTTCGTTTTCATCTTAACAACTAGATTTACTCCCATCATTTTTTGACTTAATTATATCTAATATTTATATTTTATTATTTATTATGATGGATACTTTTTTTATAATGTCTTTAAGTATATAAAAATTTATTTTTTATATCATAATTTATAAACTTAAGGATAATCATCTACTTGGATAGATTTAAAAGTTGCTGAATAAAAAACATTGAAATTATCTATTTTAATTTCATTTAAATTTTTCAATGAACCTATATTTAGTTATCAATAACTAGACTTTAGTTATAAAATTAGATACTTAATTGCAAACATGATCTAATCCAATCCTACCCCAAACCTCAATATTGCAGGTTGAACTCGAATCATACTTGACCTTTAATACACTTGAATAACCCATTGAATCTAAAAGTTTTTCCATAAACATGATCCGACCTGATGAACAAAATGGGTTGGGATCATATCCAAAATCATGAAATGAATATAAAATTGGGTTGGATCGATATCAAGCATGATTGGACCCACTCGACACATTTGTAGCCCTAGTTTTTGGAGACATTATTATAAACGCCAAAAAATAGAAAACATCACAAGTAGTTACCTGCACCAGCCAAGTCGGAATTTCAATAGACCCTTGCAAAAGGAGATCAACTTTTTCTAGAGTGGAGCGAGGGACAGGTGTAATTAGATATAATAGATCTTTCGAAACATCTACAATGCGCACAATCCCTGATTGAAATAGGCACCAAGTCAGTCGAATAATCAAGTATATGACCTTACAACAATACATCCTGGTTTTTTTTTTTTTTTTTTTTTTGTTGATGCAAAGAAAAAAACGTGCAGAAAACCAACAGCCATTGCCATAGTCGTTTAATTACATAATAGTGGCTAACACTGCTTTATTCAAGAGTTCACAACAGGTTCCATCAACATGCAAAAGCAACTAGACCTTAAAAGACTGAAGGAAGAATTACTAACCGAAAAATGAGGAAGGATGGGGGTGTTTCAAATCAAAGTAAGCAGAATCCAAAAAAAAAAAAAAATTCCGTGCATGATTCAGTAACATACAAAAGCTATGACATGTCATAAACCAGGACTTTTTTTTTTTTTTGCCACAGTGAATATAAGAACTGCTAGGTTAAAAGCGCATAGGAGGAGGTAAAATGACAATGACATTGGCAATATAGAGAGGGTTACTAATGCCACATAGTCACTATCCATGTGTTTAAATATAAGACAAACAATGACACAAGGGCATTTAACTTGGCTTATTCCACATTCTTTCATTATTTGTTTTAGTCATTAGGATTCCTTAGATGTAAGGCTAGAATTTCTTTAGGATCCTTCTATAAGGATCTAACCTTAGTAGCAGGAAATTCTCATCACTTCAGACTCTTCCTGCACACAAACCAGCATCTTAAGTTTCCCCTTCCATCTTTTTCGAAGACCACTTCCCTGTCTGCACACCTAAACCTGCTTCTGGTGACTACGGTCCTAATACATTTAAGATTGGGTTTAGTGATTACTTGATAAGACCAAATTTGTGAGAATTATTCATGATAGACCAAATTGTGTATTTTCATAACTTTCAGAGACGAAGCATCTGGCCTTTTTATTATTACCATAAAAACTCTACAATCTTGGCTTGTAGCTGACATGATAACTAGAAAATTAACTTCTGAATATGTGTGTGTCCCTGCATGCGCACACGGGCATGCGTGTATGATTAAATTGTAGACTGCACATAAAAATTAACAAGATATATTTTTTAGGCACCCAAGGAACCTATGTAGGCCTAAACCAGGTAACTTAAATAACAAAGGCCTACAAACAATCTTCTTCTACCTGAAGCTCAAAATTCACAACTTCTTTATGATGATTGGCAGGAGATTTTGTTGGGAGTGACTAACCCCACAATGGACCATTTTCTTTTGCTTGGGGCATCTAATGCTCATCCTTTGTTTATTATATATCACATATAGTAATATTTAATTGAAGAGGTATTCTCTGTGTCGCCCTCAAATATTAATGGCCTGGTATATGCTCCACAATGCATACACATTCAAATACAAACTTCCCTACCTACGGATGTAACTAATTCAAACAGACATAATAATGAATGAGTAAATGAGATAACCAGACAATCCAAGATGAGAGGGGAATCATCGGAGTGTGACAAGATTGACAAAATGTGCATTGACATAATAAATGGCTAATGATCAATGACCTTCTTGCCTCCATGGAAATTGAGATGTAAAGAACATCAAGTCACTCTGCATGAAGAAGTTCCCAAATATGCCAATAAACATCAAATTCTGATCCATATCCCTTTTCATAATCATGACAATTTGTTTTCAGGTTTGGAATATTTCAGACGTATTTTGATTAAGAGTAAGCATTAAATATTTCAATCATTTAAAATCACAATGCAGACATATGATTAGTAAGCAAAAATGAAAAATGGCTAGATATTAACAGTCTCATATGCTCACATTAACAGTGATCATGGGTTTCACAAGAGGATGGCAGAAAGATACCGATCATGGTAATGCAAAAAATTCTAGAAATGCAGGCTGACCACAAGGCAACAAGTGATGGTAAAATTTACCAAGTCCAACACACCAAGGTGTGCAATGTTCAGATGAGGCTGGCACCCATGAACTAATTGCAAGGCCAACAATTGTAGCATTCAAAACATGATATGGACCACTGCTGGAAGCCTGACAAAAAAATATGAAAAAAGGCACAGAAGCAAGAACGCTATGAGAAATATGTAAACAGGACTCGATATTAGCATGAAAAGTTTGAAGTTTCAACAAAAGAATGATGGATAACTGTTACAGAATACATTTAAACATGTAAAATCGTGAAATGAATAAGGGGCATAAATTAATTTTCTCAGTTCAAAAGACCATAACACACCCACAAATGGTTTAATTTATTACTTGGAGGAAGGATGGAAAACCTTTGGTAGTCCAATAGCAAAATCCTCCATATCCCAATGTAAGGGTCATAACATCCTTGATAAATAAAAGAACAGAAATACCATGATAATAAGACAAGAGCCAAAGTTACCAATCTGAAGAGGTCAATTCGTTCTTGACGAGAAGCAAATGCAGATCATGAGGGCCAGCATGACAAATTTTGGCTCCTACTTTCAGATCACACGGAAGGGTGATGACGTCCTCAGTGTTTTAACAGGTGGTTGCAATATGCAGGAAGGCAGCAGACCACATAGTGCACAAGCAATGTGCAGACCACACATGCAAGTGCATATGCAGTCACTAGTTTTTAACTTTAAAAATAAATAAAACACATTAAATATAGTAATAGCAATAATAATATCAGTATTTTTTTAGATGAATGATATTGTAACAATATTTATAAAAAATAATAACTAACCATGAGTGCTTATCACTTACAAAATAGCAATAATGATAACATAATTAATATTTTAATTTATAAATACCCATATCAGGCACACCTAAAACTCACATCAAACTTAATCATCAGCTTAAACCGACTTCACCTGCATAGGACCGTGTAAGAGTAGGATGTGCATGTGACTAAGTAATGCTAAGCAAGGCTCACAGAACCTTTCAATGCTAAGCAGGTTCTAAATGCAATGCTAACCGGAATCCCTTTACAGTATACATGTGGTAAACCTCTTATAGTAACTGGATGGACATAGGCCATGTGATACAATCAAGGGATTGCATACGCATGTGTGATTGCAAATGCCGCAATATGCACCTCATTTTAAAACATTGGGCCTCCTCAACCTGACAAAAAAAAGGTCAGAACTGCCATGGTAATAAGATGAGCCAAAATCATCAAAGCTGAAGAGCTCAGTTCGTTGTCGAGGAGAAGAAAGTGCAGATCATGAGGGCCGGTATGACAATTTGGCTTTTACCTTTAATGGGATGTAGAGGGTATTTCCATCCATTTTCCACCTTGAAGAGTTATTGACTTCTCAGTAAGATATCAAGTGAATTTTACAGATTCATGTAACCAAACACATTTAGGCCTTTCAGAGGGCATGGAGATTGTAGCGTTGATTCCAAAAAAGAGTTTAAATGTACTGTAGGAACTCCAAAACAATGATTCTACCTCTTCTTCAAAGGTTCTCTTAGCATTTACAAAATCAAGAAAATTTAACCGTTCAATAGAAAATAGAGTTTACTTTGCTAGATTGTATGTGAGAACATTACAGAAAGAACATTCAACAGTCTCAGCATTGCTATTACAAAAGAGAAGTCATGTCGTGAGATCCATGGGGTTAATATTGAATTTATGTCCCTATTTGGCATAAATGACCAATAAGACAGCAATTTGCATGTCAAGCCTTAAAACCAAATCAAGGATTATATCACTTCATTAGAGGCAAAGAAGTACAAAGCCCTTTACTCATAAGCACTAATGCAATTACCATCCCCTTTTGAACAGTAGCTTAGTTTAATCAAAACATTAATGGCAGAATAGCATTAAATTCCTTCGGCCTAGGCTAAGTTCGTTCAGAAACTGGTATAAGAAGCTGATAATATCACTGTGATATAGAGGATAATCTAAACAAGTAGAACAACAAAGATTTGGGTAACTAAAACAGAGTAAAAGAACAGCAGGAAAATTTCTAAAGCTGCATCAGTGGATACAATGGAATGTTCTTCCTAACCTGCCCATGGAGATGCCGAACTTTAATCTTTGAGAGCGAGACTTCATGAGGACAAATGGATGCCAGGTTATGAACAAGTTCCTTGTGTGTTGAGATGTCCAGGTCCCTTGGCAAGCACTGCCTAAAGTAAGCGATAAATCGAATATCTCGGATAATTCGAGCTTCCTTTTTTATCAAGGCCCTGAAAAAATCCAGCCTATTAGCATAAGATGTCTCCAACAGAAAATCTACAAGTCCACATTCTCTGGCCAACATATAAAATTTTAAGTAATTTACCAATCAAATTTATACGATCATTTTCCAATCAATAACACCTCTAAGGCCAGTCCCAAGCTCGTATAAAGGAGAAGGGTTGCGTTAGGTAGCTGACAGCCAGCGAAAAACGCCGTCAAATCTCCTAAAACATGAATTTACTGAATCAAACTATATGAAGGGCTAAGACGAAAAAAATTAAAAAAGATATAACTATTTATAATTTGAATATCGACTTAGTCCTGAATAGAGCAGAGTGGAGAAAGCATATTTATGTAGCCAACCCCATGTAGTTGGGAAAAGGCTTAGTTGAGTTGAGTTGTATTTGCCAACCAATATAGTATTTATTTGTGTTATTTGAAGTTTTTATGACCGGCATATTCCTTCTCATTTAGTTACTTTAAAACACTAGAAGTAAATAATAGACTTTCTTTCCCCTAGTTGACACTATTACAGTTTGTTGTTTTGTATTTAAATACTCAACTCAACTCAACTCAAATCGGTTTCCTCTACTCTGCTCTTTTTAGTAGATTCATGTTTTAGAGGATCTGACGGAGTTTTACGCTGATTGTCAGCTACCTAACGCAACCCTCCTTTACCTGAGCTTGGGACCAGCCTTGGCGGAGTTTGTATTTAAATAACAGAACTTTTTTTTTCAATAAAAAATGAATTGCCAGGATTTGAAAGAGATAAAACAGACAAACTTAAGGGGAAAAAATGCCACGTATGAAATTGTATCATAAAAGTCAGTGTTGTAAATGTCCTCCAGTCCTACTAATAGTGAACTGACTGAGGTTCCAAATAACAAATGATGATACATAATTATAAACAAAATTCTGAGAATATTACAATGCTACGTGATGCATGTAAACCCCTTCTGGCAGTCATGCATAAAATATGGCCAATGTCATACACACATCGCAGACCTTGCTACTTCAAAGTAAATACAAAGAGAGAACCATCTGTCTGGTGCATACAGAGGGAAAAGACCAGCAGCCTTGCAGATACAGTAGCATTAATTTAAGACCCAAATGTTTATCTGTACTTTATAGAAACAATAGATTCAAATTTGAGGAATATTGCACTCCAATTCCAACTGTCATTTTTTCCTTTGAAAATATACCCTTCCACATCTCTTACATTACAATACATAACTCCTATCAAATAAATCCTACTGTTTGTTTAAAAAAGAAAATAATAAAATCCTAATTCTTAAAAAAGCAAAAAAAAAAAAAAAATCTAAATCCTTCTTTTTAATGTTGATAATATAAGTTAAACATTCAAGAGAGATCCCACAACTCTATTTATGGTTTACATATTATAAAACTTAAGAATTTTATATTTCTCAAACATGTATAGCCCTTGCATGTGCTAGTAATTATAAAAGTGAAATGTTTAAATAACTTACGGTCGATTCAAAAGTTCCTTGTGAGCTGCACGAATTTCAAACAAATTTACCGAACACCTCTGGTTACCATCCAACCAGAACATTCCAGTTGGTAGATTCTTATGCTCTGCAGAGATGCGTATCTGAACCACATGAGAGGGAGACATATACCGTAGCATCTGCACCAACACATCATATCCTTTGCCTGCAATAGAAAAAATTAAGCAAATTGTTACTGCATTTGAATTTATATCAAATTCACAAAACCCTATGAACTTCTGCAATCAACAAACTCAGAACAGAACTTAAGCAGTTGACACTCATCTACTGCATCGAAGCCAAATACTACAACAGAAAAGTTAAAAATGCTAGCACTGTAAATATACCTTTCATCCATCCTGATGTGTTAATAACAAGAGGTAACTTTGGTTTCCCTTGGTTATCAAGCTCAGTAGATTGATAATACTCACTAAGGAAGTAATTGTACAGGCCAAAGATACTTTCTAAATAAAAATTTGGATCTCTTTGTGCACAAACATCACCAAAAAAGAAGCACCTGAAGGAGACAGACTGCAGTAAGTTCCTAAGAAATAACTCCAAACACAAGATAAGCTGCTATAATTAATGTACTAGAAAATGATGGTATCATATGCAAGTAAAAAATCATAATAAAACCATTTAATACATAAGATGCAATAAAGACTGGTTTATAGCTAGATCATGATATTGTTCTCGAAGAATAAGAAAAAGAAGATCATGTTATAACATAGACAACTTGCAGTAACATAACTCTACCTTCAACAAATATATTTTCTTAGTAACTATCAATAGATATAGCATCATAGAAACTTTGCCTTAACTTCTACTAACATCCTTCTATGATAATTTTGTGTTTTTAATGCTAACAGCCAAGGTTTTAAACCCCCTGATACAGGATTGTTCTAGTTTTTCCATGAGACGGGATGGAATCACAGTCTTATCTTGACACTCGTGATAAGGAATAACCCAAAACATGCTGATTAGGACATGGAGCAACATGACAGTCTCGTCTTGACACTTGGATATTAACCCTTTTAGCATTCCATGGGATGTCCCATTGGGTTTTGAAACTATGCTTATAACAAGGTCTGCAAAGCAGCACCAATAACCATACTATTACATTAACGATTTGATAAGATATAGTCTATATGACGTGATATGTGGTCCACACCAAGATAGGATGCTAATGCTTTTTCCTACACACCCAATCATGGTACCACCTGAAACTAGGCCATATAGGTTGGCACTGAGTGGTACATAACAATTCCACTTTGGTTTATAGCAAATCGAATTTTACTACTGACATTACCTATACAACATGGTATAAAGCAGTACGGGTCAGTACAATAATCCTTACTTCATAATGTCCAAAATAAAAAAGGAAACCAAAAGGAGGAAAATGAAAAGAGTAATTTGTAGATAGAAAAAGGACATTACTTGACTACTCTTATTGGTTCATAGAAATTAAGACCACCTAATATCACGGCATTAGAACTTGCCATTAGCTAACTATATCAACACTGTCCCAGATGACACCAGAATAGGTTAGATCATAAACCTTGGAGTCACTAAGTGGTATGATTCCTATGAAATAGAAAATGCTTCAAACTGTTTAATAACTATCTTTTATGGTATGTTCAACAATTATCATGCACACGTGCTTTGGGTTGTTGCCTCATTCAAGATCTTCTGAGCCTTTTAAGGAACCTAGGCCTTTTAAGTCCATTCAAAGTAAAAATAGTAATAAGATTAGTTTTATCTATCATAATAAAAAAATTATTAGGAGTACTTAGATATTGCAGAAAAGCACAGACTAAAATAAACATTTCTATATTTAAGGTAATGAAAAGTATTGTTTGTATTTAAATGATTTTGAGATCCAAGTATAATACAAAGCCAAAATTTGAACATTTTTCAATTTTGCTCAATAATGATTTTGAGATCCAAGTATAATACAAAGCCAAATTTGAATATTTTTCAATTTTCCTCAATGTAAAGCAGTGTATTGAAGAATTTCCACATTAAACAATGTTTTCCATTATGGCCTTATTTTGCATAGTACCACAAAAGGAAATCAATTTGGAAAATATAACAAAAGCATGAAACAAGAAATAACGGCAAAGAAAAAACTTGAATACAAGAAACAGGATATGCGATCTAGAATAAGCAAAATATTAAGAATAATAATATGATGATTGTATGAAAAACTAAATGGAACCTGAAAAATTAATTTTGCTGTTTTGTACTACCAATTTCTCTAGGGCTAATTGGGGATGGGTAAATACATATAAATTTAATTTATGGATATTTACGAAGGCAAACATCCTTTTTGTTAGTATTACTCATCTTTCTTGTTAGTATGACTCGCCTTTCCATGAAAAAGCAGACAAAAAGGATTTATCTGCCTATAAAGGAGGGTTGAATTTGTCACACTAAGTAAAGAGAATCAAATAGATTCTCTCTTCCCCTTGTGCTATATAGGTAAGAGAATCAAACAGATTCCCTTTTCACCTTTTGCTTTGTGGGAGCATAGAACAGATGAGAGTCTTTAAACAGATTCTCTCTTTCCCCTTTTGTTATATAGGTTTCTCTTGTGGGAGCATAGCTCAGATGGTGGGCAAACAATAGAGTCCCTCCCTTTCTTCCCCATCACCCCCGATACACACAGACATCTTGAGTGCTTCTTTTGGGACTTGGGAACTATATTTAGTTTCTTACCTTCCTACCAAGAAGCTCCTGTATGAGTGGGTAAATTGTTTCCTAGCAACTATTTTGTTTAGTAAATCCTATATGAGTGTTTTCTTACTTTCTACTGGCATCTTTTTATTACAATTTTATGATTTTAATGCTTATTGTCAAAATTTTAAATCCCATGGGTTGGAACCATCTTAGTTTTTTCATGGAACGAGATATGCCACTATTCTGTCTACCACTATTCTATCTTGGGCCAATACTTGGGATGGTAGCCGTATTAGAATAGATCAATTGGAACATTGAGACCATTGCTCGCCGTTCCTAAAGGTGTCCAATGGGTTGGGTAGCCTGCAGCACAGCCCTATATGGTACAAAGCAGACTGTGCTAAGACATGCCCCTTAGGCTATGTCGAGCCCCCCTAATAGCATGTGAGCCATGCTAACATGATACAACTCGTGGCAGACCAGACTAGCACAGCACATGATAGGTCATCTGTGGTCCACTGCGCATTCGACAAAAATGTCCTTCCCAACAGCCATAAATAGCTATTTTCAGATGTATTTTCATCCATTTTCTTAGAAAAAAATTCTTTTATCCTTTCCAACCACCATAAATAGCTAGTTTTTAAGGATATTCTTATTTACTGCTTAAAAAACCTATTTGTCCTCTCTAACAGCCATAAACGACTAGTTTTCGAGGTTATCTGGGACTTTAAAGGCTTTCTAACCTTTATAAATTTTCCCCGACCCCTCTCCCTTACCCCACACCAAATCCGACTTTTAAAAAAATATTAAAAAATTTAAGTGGGCCATGCTGGTGGGTCGGCGAAACCCGAACATGCCATGAGCCTATGGGTTGTGCCTGGTCGCCCCTCCGACTACTATACGCTATACCGACACAGCTTATAACAGCACGGTACTACGACTTGCTTGACACCTTTAGCTATACCAAGTACCAATGTCGTATCGGCACTGAGTAATTACTGTTCTGTATAGTGCATATTGTACTAAACAGATGGTGTACCGATCAAATGAATTGAAAGGTCCTCACCCATATCTACCATTGAATTGGACAGAGCTAGGCAATTCAATACGGTTCGATACACTATTATGAAGGCAGTATGGACGGTTCGAGGCATTTTGTCCTTCACATAGAATCGAGAGATTGAACTATCTCGGTTTCGAATCAGTTCAGCTCAATTTGGCTAACCTTGATTGAGACAACAATAAGATGATTTTATCTCAACATTTGAAATGATAACCCAAATTGGCATCCCATGAGATATCCAGTTGGGATCAGAAATCATGCTTACAGCAAGGTCTGCAAACCAAGCCAAGAACCACACAAGTACATTACTGTTTCACTAAGATACAATCCACAACGCATGATATGTATCCCATATCAAGACAAGGTCTTCATATTCTTTTAACATTTCTGCCATGGCACCACCTAAAACTAGGTGGTACTGTGCGATATGGAACAGTTCTGCTTCACCTCATATTGAATCAAACCTTAGTGCCATAGAGGTTACCTTACCAGTATAATATGGTATATAGCAACAGGACAAACCTTAACTTACAATCTCCCAAATAGAAAGGAAAACCAAAAAGAAACAATGTGAAGACTAATTTGTAGACAAAACAGGACATTATTTTACTACTTAATATAATCTAAGACCACTTTATATCATATGCTATGACAGTAGAACTTGTTATTAACTACATCAATACTGTCTCAAATGACACCAGATTAAATGAGATCATAAACTTTGGAGTCATTAAATTGTATGTTTCCTAAGAAAGAGAAAATACTTGGGTTTTCAAAATCCATTCAAACTATTTAATAATTCTCTTTTACAATGTAGAAATTATTCGTTAGAAAGAATGATCTTTTTAATAATCCATGATAAGGATAGAGGTAGAGATAGACCTAAATTAATATGGACAAAAATAATTAGAAAAGATATAACTATTCGTAATTTGAATGTCGATTTAGTCCTGAATAGAACATAATGGAGGAAGCAGATTTATGTAGCCGACCCCATATAGTTGGAAAAAGGCTTAGATGAGTTGAGTTGAGTTGAATGTAAAAATTATTCCTTAATAACATATCATGTGCATGTGGTTTGTGTTGCTGCTTCATTCAAGATCTTGTAAGCCTTTTAAGGAAACCTAGGCTTTCTAAGTCCATTCAAAGAAAAAACAGTAATAAAATTAGTTTTACCTATCATAATAAAAATTTGTTAAGAGAATTTCAATATTGCAGAAAAGTAGAGAGTAAAATAAATATTTTTATATATAACTCAACTACTCAACTCAACTCAGCTAAGCCTTTTCCCAACTACATGGGGTCGGCTACTAAATAAAATATTTTTATATATAAAGTGATGATAAATTTCATTTGTATTTAAACAATTTTAAAAATCCAATTATAATACAAAGCTGAATCTGAGTCTTTACATTGGTGTATTGAAGAATTTCCACATTAAATAATGTTTTTCATTGCGTAGTGCCACAAACGGAAATTGATTCGGAAAACATGACAATAGTGCAAAACGAGAAATATGGTCAAGAAAAACTTGCATTTAAGAACAAGGAAATGCGATCTAGAATAAGCAAAAATATTAATAATAATAATATGATAATTATATGAAACCTGAATGGAACCTGAAAAAATTAGTATTTGCTGGTTTCTACTACCAATTTCTGTGGGGCTAATTGGATACATAATCATAAATTTAGTTTATGGAGAATTATAAAGGAGAAACATCTTTTTTGTTAGTGTTACTTATCATTCCATGAACCAACAGACAAAAAGGATCATTTTGCCTATAAAGGAGGGTGGAATTTGCCATACTAAGTAAAAAGAATCTTTAAACCAAGGTTTAGAAAATTGGTACCAAAATCCGTATCAATATGTTAACAATTCGGTACAGTATGATACATACCCAATGCTAAGATAAAACCAATTCCTTTTTTACTCTTAATTGTTCAGTATCGGGTAATACAAGTCAGTACCGAATGGTGTGAATTTGTTTGGACCAGTTCGGTTCGTACCAAATTAAAACTCAATACCATACCGATACTTTACTAGTATAGTACGGCCGATATGGGTCAATACAGTAGAAAGATTCTCTCTCCCCTTTTGTTCCCGTATTTAGTTTCTTATCTTCTTAACAAGAAGCTCCTATATAAGTGGGCAGACTGTTTCCCAGCATCTGTGTTGTTTATTATGATCAGCATTATTTGAAACACACACACACACATCTCAACAACAAGCATTACGTAACTATATTGCATCAGAATATTTTGGACTGCTTACATTTCCAACAGTTATTGTCCATAAATGCATTAAAGTTGATCACATGCCCTTGGTGCAAGATTATATCCGGTGGATGACATAAGGCAAATAAGTTATGATAATGCAATTTTGGCAATGATGCAAATATCAAAAGTGTCACAACATGTAGTATTCACAACAGGCATCTAAATGTTTTCATATACCTCTACAATAACTTCTCCATTCCAGATTAACAATTAAATGTTGCATAATTTATCCAAAACCAAAGAAGAAATATGTTACCGAATAATTTATAATTTACAATGCTAGCTACAATTGATGGATTCGTGACTAAAAATTAAAAAAATATATAAAAAACAATGCCGACCTCTCTGGAGTCTTCAGATGCAGAATTGTCAAATCTGCAAACAGATGAAAAAGCAGCTCAAAAGTCTTAAGTCCCATACTTCACTAATCGTCAGGTTAAACGAAATAGCACGTCTAAGAAAGAAAACAGGGAACATAAGTGGAACAGGACATGCCTGGAGTTTGCTTGTTGACGATGTGAAGGGAGACGCAACCAGGAGTGGTGAATTCCGGCTGCCCCACATCCGTATCCAAATAACCCACTCTCTCGTACCTGCTAGCATCCATTTCAACATATATTTTTTACAAAAACATTAACACTATATTTGAAAGATGGAGGGAGAGGAAACAAAGGGTTTTTTAAGTAAAGGAAGATAAAAGATGGGGAAAAAAGAATTTTGCCCGCTTGATTAAACAAAGAAAAGTAAATCAAACCCTCGCAAACCCCTTCTCTTGATTTGGGGAATTTTTGTTACTGTTGAGGGATTTGGGAGGGTTTTGAAAAACCCTGAGAATTAAGAGTTACTGCTGTTGAGGGTTTTGGAGGATACTTGAACCTCCTAAACCCACCCTTCTTCCGCTTAAAAAAACTTCTATAGCATAGATAATAGGAGTATCCCAACACCTCTTCTTCCCTTTCCTTCCCTCCTTTTCCCCTCAAAACCTCCCGCTCTCACTCTCTCAAACAGGCCCTAAACGGGAGATTGACCCAGAGCAAGAACAGGGCAACCAAACGAGAGAAACAAGCAAAACTCATACTCTATCTCGATAAAACCAAGATGAGCGCGAGCGAAAGAAGGGGGGTAAAAAGACCAGACCTTGACAAGAGGGTGTCGAGGAGAACGCGAGAGAAGGTCGATTTGCCGCTGTTTGCAGCGCCGCAGACCAACGTAACAGGAGGAGGACAGGAAGAGGAGTCATAAGTGATGGCATTCGCCGTCTCCAACCACCACTGCGGCACGACCAATCCCGCTTCCGAGGAAGCCTTGCCGGCTCCTCTCCCAGCCATCCTTCAGTCTCTTCCCCTGCCTTACCTCCGCTATTTAAAAAGGAATATCGAATTAAATGGCAAGAACGTGTCTCGCGTGAAGACGGCAACGCCTTTTGCAGCCGCTTGCGGCAATTCGATTCCTCGGATGACTCTCAACTATCCTTATCACTTGGATTTCAGGTAGCGGGTTTAGATAATAAAATTGGGGTGAGGACGCCACCAGAGAAGGGGATCTGGCGGCGACGGCGATGGCCTGAGCCGCGAGGCGGGAACCCATGGGCGTGGGGCGAGTCGAGAAAGGGAGGAAACATGAGGAGAAAATCTTCGATACGGTGCATTTGGTGCAGCGTATCTTCGGCTTGGAAAAGACTTTGTACACCACCCTTTGGTGCAGCAAGATGGCTGCACCCTGATTGTCCATTTTTACTGATGCTCTGCTTTGATGTTACGTTCTGAATGTAACGGCCATTTAAAGTAGTTCATTTTTTTTAAAATTAACGTGCGGACAAAAATGCCCTTTTCCTCCATCCTAGCATCATTTTACGTTGTTTAATGCACGGGTAACTTCCTTAGAACAAAATAGTTATGACATTTTGGGAGTCATAACTCTTTTAATGCTGCCCTTTTCCTTCATCCTAGCGCCAATTTATGTTGGATTTCATCTCTGCAAGATGAACTCTTTCTTCCCCTCCCTCGCTTTGAGAATCCGGATGCTAAGGAATCAGTCCGGATGCCAAAACCTCACGTAGACGTTCGCTTCTCTCTCTGAATTCGGCTAGGTCTATAAGATGGGTTATATTTGAGAGAGAGAGAGGCGAACGTCTACGTGAGGTTTTGGCAAGGAAAAACTCATTGGATAAACTTTTATATTTGAAGACTCCAGTAGACTCCAGTAGCCAGGTTTTTCAGCCTCGAAGCTGAAATATTTCCTGTCGACCGGACTTTCAGAGCGAGGGCGTAGGTTCGTGCTCAACTGAATTTCATCTGTGCAAGAAGAACTCTCTTTCTTCCCCCCCTCGCTCTAAGAGTCCGGATGCTGCCCTTTCCCTCATCCTAGCGCCAATTTATGTTGGATTTCATCTCTGCAAGAAGAACTTTTTCTTCCCCTCCCTCGCTCTGAGAGTCCGGATGTAAGGAATCCCCGCGACACCCTAGTTCAAATTCGGCCAAAATCCTTCGCGACACCCCAGTGGAAAGTTCACGACACCCTAGCTTTAAGGCGACGACACCCGTCGTTAGAACTGACCACAATCCTCGCGACACCCCAGTTGAAATCTCACGACACCCTAGCTCTAAGGAGACGACACCCGTGCTTAAAACTGACCACGGAGATAATCCCAGCGACACCCTAGTTCGAATTCGGCCGTAAATCCTTCGCGACACCCCAGTTGAAATCCCACGACACCCTAGCTTTAGGGCGACGACACCCGTGCTTACAAATGACCACATAGAGAGTCCCCGGCGACACCCTAGTCGAATTCGGCCGTAAATCCTTCGCGACACCCCAGTCGAAATATCACGACACCCTAGCTTTAAGGCAACGACACCCGTCGTTAGAACTGACCACGGAGAGAATCCCCGCGACACCCTAGTTCTAATTCGGCCGAAAATCAATCGCGACACCCCAGTTGAAATCTCACGACACCCTAGCTCTAAGGAGACGACACCCGTGCTTAAAACTGACCACGGAGATAATCCCAGCGACACCCTAGTTCGAATTCGGCCGTAAATCCTTCGCGACACCCCAGTTGAAATCCCACGACACCCTAGCTTTAGGGCGACGACACCCGTGCTTACAAATGACCACATAGAGAGTCCCCGGCGACACCCTAGTCGAATTCGGCCGTAAATCCTTCGCGACACCCCAGTGAAATATCACGACACCCTAGCTTTAAGGCAACGACACCCGTCTTAGAACTGACCACGGAGAGAATCCCCGCGACACCCTAGTTCTAATTCGGCCGAAAATCAATCGCGACACCCCAGTTGAAATCTCACGACACCCTAGCTCTAAGGAGACGACACCCGTGCTTAAAACTGACCACGGAGATAATCCCAGCGACACCCTAGTTCGAATTCGGCCGTAAATCCTTCGCGACACCCCAGTTGAAATCCCACGACACCCTAGCTTTAGGGCGACGACACCCGTGCTTACAAATGACCACATAGAGAGTCCCCGGCGACACCCTAGTCGAATTCGGCCGTAAATCTTCGCGACACCCCAGTGAAATATCACGACACCCTAGCTTTAAGGCAACGACACCCGTCCTGACCACGGAGAGAATCCCCGCGACACCCTAGTTTCGGCCGTAAATCTTCGCGACACCCCAGTTGAAATCTCACGACACCCTAGCTTTAAACGACACCCATGCTTGAACAAGGCGGGAATTTGACGTCACCCTAGTACTAATTCGACGACACCCTAGTAACTCAGCCATGCCATATTTCCGAGAAAAGTTGTAAACGTGGGCAGTTCCTATGGGTTCGCGGGTCTCTGTGATGTGATCGTGGCGATCCGGGTGTCCTTTCGTATTTCTCTGAGGTCGGCATAAACCCTAGAAAAAGCACTCATCGTCTGTTGCTCGAGAAGCCATCCTTTTGCTCAAGAAGCCATCCTTCGTCTCTTGCTCGAGAAGCCACTGGTCTCCTTTTCCCTCCTAAATTTGTCCATAGTTCATTCTTCCGTATACTTCATTCATGGAGATGAGTGCTTTCGTTTGTGGACGAAGACCGCGAACAAAGAAGAAGCAGACGGAGAAAATGGCGGAACAATGCAAGGACATGGTTCTTCGTTCGAATGAGGATGCGGCTCCTTCAGGTATGTTTATCACTATATTAAATATTATGACATTCTCTCTTAAAATTTCATGACAAGTATGTCTTCTGTCTTACCCCCTGTTTCAGTTGACAATAAAATTGTTCCAGTCCCCCCAGTGAAGGCTTCCCAGCTGTTTAAGAATAGCTGCAGGCCGGCAGTATACGTTCAGAAGGTTTGGAGGATGGGTTCTCTAGACGGCATACAAAACTGATTCGAAGGACCCCATTTGGTGCCTTCGTCGACATGCAGACGTTCACAGTCGACGGGCGACTGCTAGCAGACATCATAAGATGTCACAATGGAGGCGACGAGTTCATGTTTTGCGGAAAGCCAGTTCTATTCAGTGCCGACGAAGTCGCACTCATTCTGGGACTTCCAGCTCATGGGAAGAAGATCGACACGTCCAGCCAAATGTTCAACGGAAGGTTGTTCAGACGGTTTGGCCAGGGTTTAGATCTTCGCCAAGAAGGTTTGGAGAAGTTGATATTTCAACTCCGATCATCTAAAGTACAGGAGGATGTCGAGGACACCGTCCGACTTTGGATCGCATACATGTTGGCCATGTTTTTGGCTCCAAAGTCTAATCAGAGATGTCCACGGTATCTCATCCAGCACTTGGATGACTTAAGTCAACTGGGTAGCATCGACTGGGCTTCGGCACTGAAGGAGTTGATTGTTCTGGCTCTCCCAGAAATAGCTGCTTGCTTGCGTTCCGAGGAGCCGGTGCACTCAAAGAATGCAAAAAAAGTTAGGAGGCAGCCTACCTTGTTCGGATGCTCGGCAGCACTGGTGGTAAGGATTATTGAGACACATAATTAGTGTTGAGTAAATTTTTTTTGTAATATTACATTATTTAATATCCAAAAAAATATCATGTTCAGGCGTGGTTCCTCGAGCATACATCAATGCGAGAGCCAGCATACCCTGATAAACGGCCCCGGCTGTTGAAGTGGTATGACCACCAAATGAAGATCCAATCGGTTCGGGTTGCCGACTTGCAGCCTCACGACTTGGTAAGCTAGTTCATTGCTCCATTGCTCTGACCATTTTTTTCAACTTAATGCGTCAATATGTTCACTTAATATTAATTTGTTATCATCTTGCGTTGCAGATGGAGGGAGCTACTGAACCATTGCCAGAAGAGCGCTGGCTTCTCCCTCAGCAGAATGTAGCATCCCCCCCTCAACCAACAGATACCTGCGCCCCTCAACCAATGGATAGCTGCGCAGGATGCGCCGAGTTGAGGACTGAATTGGAGTGCGTTAAGGATCAACTCGACGATGTCAGGCACAGGCTGTCCATTGCTGAGAGCCTCCTCAGTTCACTGGTCAGAAAGGAAAGTAATGCAATAAATGAGGAGGACAAGGGAGACGAGAAAACAGAGAAGGTGCATTCCCTGGAGTTGGTCCTCCGCGAGCCTGGTAATGGAAATAGTGAGGAGAAGAAGATGGAGGAGGACCATTCATCCGAGTTTCCAATTGAGACAGGGAATGCAAAAGCAGAGGAGAAGAGATTGGAGGGGGATTCATTGGCTGATAAAACAGAGCATGGGAATGAAAATAAAGATGAGTCCATATCCGATAATAAACTTGGCACCCCTGCGCCAAAGGATGACAATATGGACTTAGAAATAATTGGAGTGCCTTCGCTTGTTAGGAGGATTAAAAAAGAGCCGAGGAAGCGTAAGGCATCCACGGTCGTCGGAGAATGTTATGAGACAACCCGTCCTAAAAAGTCGGCGAAGACAGTGGGCACGTCAAAGCCCAACACAACGGTCGAAGATGACCAAATAATTATTCAAAATTTTTTGAGCGAGCGACAAACCGACGAGATCGTCTACACAAATATGTTTTCTGGCGTTGTAACAAGAAAAAATCTTCAAGATCTCATTAACAATGAAATGATAATAGATGATGTAAGTATATCAAGGAACCTGTTCTAGTTGTTGATTTTAGAATTATATTAATCGTTTACATTGCATTGGCAGATAATTGATTGCGGCCAGGAGTTTCTGATGCGCAACTGGGCAGAGCATCCTGACCGATACCATAAGTGCATTTGCATCAGTTTTCGTATCTGCTCTATGTCTGACTTCCTCATCACCTGCTCATGAACTTGCTGGAACATCAGGGGCTGCGATATTTGACAATGTATCGGATGAAGATAAGGCCCAATTCCGGTTTCTTTTCACCATAATAAACTCTGATAACTCGCACTGGCATTTGGTTGCTGTCGACATGGAAAGAAAGGTGTTCATGCACCTGAATTCATGAAACGCAACCCGAAGTACAAGGCCAATGCAAGGAAATGGCATACAATTCTAGGCCACATATTCCATATCTACTGCGATAAGAAGGAAGCGATGGATTGGCCGATGGAAGATATTTCGGATTGCCCAAGCCAACCGATCGGATCGCTGGATTGCGGCCTATACTGTCTGAGATACATGGAATCTTGCTCGATGGGACAATCCTGATATGAAGATGGATTTCATGGATGAGGAAGTCAGAGATTACCGGCGACACTTAGCTGCGACGATATTGAGAGAGGGCCTGAACAAAAAGATTAGCGACATTGTCGAAAAATGTTCTTAATTTTTTTATTCTTCTTTGAATGAAAATTGAATGTAATTTATTCATATTAACACTGATTAATATTTAATGCAAATGCACAAATTTTATATTGCGAGCAGGATTGTCCTCGATGTATTCATATGTTTGCCTTCGTATGTTTTCGCCTTTCGGGTGTCGCCGCGCAAGAGCTAGGGAGTCGTTTGCCAAGAGCTGGGGTGTCGTCGCGCTAAAATCTTCGGTGTCGGTTCGCGAGTACTGGGATGTCTCGTAGGTTTCCGCCTTTTGGGTGTCGCCACGCAAGAGCTAGGGAGTCGTGAGCCAAGAGCTGGGGTGTCGTCGCGCTAAAATCTTCGGTGTCGGTTCGCGAGTACTGGGATGTCTCGTAGGTTTCGCCTTTCGGGTGTCGCCGCGCAAGAGCTAGGGAGTCATAGCCAAGAGCTGGGGTGTCGTCGCGCTAAAATCTTCGGTGTTGGTTCGCGAGTACTGGGATGTCTCGTAGGTTTCCGCCTTTTGGTGTCGCCGCGCAAGAGCTAGGGAGTCGTTTGCCAAGAGCTGGGGTGTCGTCGCGCTAAAATCTTCGGTGTCGGTTCGCGAGCACTGGGATGTCTCGTAGGTTTCCGCTTTCGGGTGTCGCCGCGCAAGAGCTAGGGTATCGTTAGCCAAGAGCTGGGGTGTCGTCGCGCTAAAATCTTCGGTGTCGGTTCGCGAGCACTGGGATGTCTCGTAGGTTTCCGCCTTTCGGGTGTCGCCGCGCAAGAGCTAGGGTGTCGTTAGCCAAGAGCTGGGGTGTCGTCGCGCTAAAATCTTCGGTGTCGGTTCATGAGTACTGGGATGTCTCATAGGTTTCCGCCTTTCGGGTGTCGCCGCGCAAGAGCTAGGGAGTCGTGAGCCAAGAGCTGGGGTGTCGTCGCGCTAAAATCTTCGGTGTCGGTTCGCGAGTACTGGGATGTCTCGTAGGTTTCCGCCTTTCGGGTGTCGCCGCGCAAGAGCTAGGGAGTCGTTTGCCAAGAGCTGGGGTGTCGTCGCGCTAAAATCTTTGGTGTCGGTTCGCGAGCACTGGGATGTCTCGTAGGTTTCCGCCTTTGGGTGTCGCCGCGCAAGAGCTAGGGTATCGTTAGCCAAGAGCTGGGGTGTCATCGCGCTAAAATCTTCGGTGTCGGTTCGAGAGCACTGGGATGTCTCGTAGGTTTCCGCCCTTCGGGTGTCGCCGTGCAAGAGCTAGGGTGTCGTTAGCCAAGAGCTGGGGTGTCGTCGCGCTAAAATCTTCAGTATCGGTTCGCGAGTACTGGGATGTCTCGTAGGTTTTCGTCTTTCGGGTGTCGCCGCGCAAGAGCTAGGGAGTCATGAACCAAGAGCTGAGGTGTCGTCGTACTAAAAGCACTTCATTTTACTGAAATAGACACCCTATTTTGAAAGCATTTCATTTGCGACCAAGCCACCATAATTCAAAAGTTACGATACCCGTGTTTTATATATGCTCTTGTGTAAGTTGACTCAATACATAAGCATCAAATTCGTCCATCAAAGTTTCGGCCGGCGGAACAATTCTCTCCAGGTCCTCTTCAGTATTAATAGACTGCAAACAAGTCTGCCTGATGCTTGAAGCAGCTCTTTCCTTGACCTGATTTTTCCTTGATCTTTTTGACTTCTTCTCGACTCCACTCTTTAATCTGTTCTCTCTCGGGCGACCTTTCATCCTAATTTGTTCAGGATCTTGAATTACAAGCTCTGTACGTGGATTAGCTGCGCAGTTGGCATCCACGGCAATTTTGAATATAGGTGTTAGACCATCCATCACTACATTAAATGCATCTTCAGACATGGAGGCTATCTCTGCGAGCTTCATCATCCGATGACTCAGCAAACTATATCTACAATCATTAACATAATATTAACGATAACAAATATTAAGATATTTTAATTAAAAAATTGTCACTGCGTACCGTGAGTTTCGTGTGCTTTTATCATAACCCTCAGTATTGCAGTCGAATTCGTCAAATTGGTATTTCATGTCCTTGCACCATCTCTTCAAGAAGTATTTATCTGGTAAACGAAATACGTCACTTTGATGAAGAACCAACAGGGCATGCCTACACAGGTACCCCTTGAACTGAAAGGATCGGCACTGGCATTGGACATCCTCAATATTTCTATCGTATGACACGATATAATCTTTGATCATCTCCTTGCCAATTCCATCGACTTCAATCCTTTCATACGACTTTACGGAATATAAACAAGTGTTGCCAGCTTCCTTGATCAATTTTGTATTTGATGCAGCCATTTCAAGGATCTCATTCTGAAATTTTTTGAAAATGCTCCTTGTATACCTTCCTGCAGCTTGTCTCTCAAAAGGTGATGATGTCTTTAGGAAAGCAATCGTTTGCAACGTCCTATTATCTTCCTCATTTTCGGCCTCGTATCTTTTTTCCAAGGCATCTTCGTACTTACTTATGAACTCCGTTAGTGTTGTCTTCGAATTTATAAACCCATCGAAGAAGTGATTAATGCCCTCGCTCCTTTGTGAAGATGACAACCCTGTTCAAAATTTTGTCAACAAAAAAAAAGCGTTTAACGCGAACATGAACCAAAGACAATGACATACAAACCTGCGAAGAATGTATCATTTAGGTAAACTGGGACCCATTTTTCCCGACATTCGTAAAGGACATTGAACCAATCTATAGACTTGCATTCTTTATATTTCTCCATAACATGTGCCCACCTTTCCTCGAATGACTGTATGGTCAATGAATCATATATCGCCTCATCGAAATCAACCATAAACTTGGGATTTGCCGTGCAAATATGGCCAATTTTTTCTGGTATCTTCTTCAATATATGCCAAAGACAAAATCGATGTCGTGTGTTAGGAAAAACTTCTTTGACAGCAGCCTCGATTGCCTTATCTTGGTCAGTAATCATGGCAATAGGTGCTTGACCACCATTTGCATCCAGCCAAGTCTGAAAAACCCATTTATATGTCTCAGTACTCTCATCAGACAACAATGTGCATCCAAGCAAGGTGGACTGTCCATGATGGTTGACCCCAACGAATGGACAAAAAGGCATTTGATATCTGTTTGTCAAGTACGTTGAGTCAAAGCTTAGAACATCACCGAAGTATGTGCATGCCAATCTTGACCTTGGATGAATCCAGAAGACATACCTCAGATGACCATTATCATTGAGGTCTAAGGAATAGAAGAAATTGGGATTTCTGAGTTGCATTTCGGCGAAATGAATTACCATCGACTGAGCATCTCCTTCTTTCAGCTTAGACTGATGTTCGCGACAAATGAAGTTACGAGCATCCTTCTCGGTGAAATCCAATTGTCCTCTGCCCCCTTTTCTCCTTGCTATGGCAGAGTATATCTGAGTCGTCGGAACATTCACGGCATGTAAATTGCTGATCTCTGCCTTCTCTGGTGTGCTGATCCTCCTATGCAACCGTAGATAACCAGTTGATGTTATGGACATCCCATGGTTATGTTCTAGAGAAACCTCATCCAATATCCACTTACCACTTGTAGCATTCAGTCTTGCTTTTATGGATGCCATACAATCAACTTTCCCAGTATCCCTATGATTCATACTCTTCTCTGATTTTCTAGATTTTCCTTGCCTCCAACACGCCAGGTGCTTGAAGCAAAGTTGTTTTTTGTTGTTGGCCCTGCTACACACTGTTGTGATTCCAAAACCAACTCGTTTCGCGTATCTATTATAGAACGTATATACATCATCTGCTGAATTGAATTCCATCCCAGTTTGAGGAACTACAATATCATCCACTGCATTTGGAGCGACAGGTGAAGGTGCATGGCCGGGAGTGTTATCGATTTCTTTCCGATCTATAATTTCAGCATCAACTGTGAAAATATAGGCACGCAGTCATGAACAATGATATCCATAGGATTTAGGACACGAAGGTTAAAATAATACGACACCCCAGTTATCATCTCACGACACCCTAGTGATAAGGCGACGACACCCGTGGGTTTACTGTTAATGCACGGGTGTCATCGCCTTAAAGCTAGGGTGTCGTGAGCTTTCAATAGGGGTATCTCGAAGGAGTTTCGGCCGAAATCCAATTCTTCCTGGGTGTTGTGGGGATTGTCCGCGCGGTCAGTTCTAAGCACGGGTGTCATAGCATTGGTGCTGGGGTGTCATAAGATTTCAACTGGGGTGTCACAAAGGAGTTCGGCCGAATTCGACAAGGGGTATCGCGGGGGTTCTCTCTGTGATCAGTTCTAAGCACGGGTGTCGTCGCCTTAAAGCTAGGGTGTCGTGAGCTTTCAATAGGAGTGTCTTGAAGGAGTTTCGGCCGAAATCCAATTCTCCCTGGGGTGTTGCGGGGATTCTCTCCGTGGTCAGTTCTAAGCACGGGTGTCGTAGCATTGATGCTAGGGTGTCGTGAGGTTTCAAGTGGGGTGTCGCGAAGGAGTTTCGGCCGAAATCCAAATCATCCTTGGGTGTCGTGAATTTTCTCTTGGGACGACGTAAAACTTACTACGGTTGGCTTCCCGAAACTCTCTTCTGTTCCCCATCCCTCGAAACTCAACGAGGGGGGGGGCGCACCGATTTGATTCCTGTGAACCGCCCACTGAGATGGTGGCGCATGGCAATCGAAACACCCGCCAGGAGTACCTTAAATATGAATGGGGGAATGCCATCGTTAATCACCTTTTCAGCTGATCTTCCAAACTTTTTTGATACTGAGATGGCTTCCAGAGGCGAGGGGCGATCTACTGGCAACCATGGCAGCCGCCGTGCAACGGTCACCATCGATGCGGAGGTCTATGCGGAGTCGCTCGCAATCAGCGAGCGACTCAACAAAGCGGCCGAGCAATACCTGGCCATTTCAACGAGAGAGATCGAGGTCCTGCGTCGGGCCAACAGCCAGCTGGAGGGGCAAGTAACATCCCTCCAGCGCCAGATCGCCGACGCAGCGACTGAAGGAGATGACAAGCCCCAGTGAGGGCTTCATGTACTTTTTTTTTCTTTTTTTATGAATAAAAATAAATTTTAGTAACTTGGGTGTTGCGGGCCTTCTCGCCGTGGTCAGTTCTAAGCACGGGTGTCGTCGCCTTAAAGCTAGGGTGTCGTGAGCTTTCAACAGGGGTGTCTCTAAGGAGTTTCGGCCGAAATCCAATTCTCCCTGGGGTGTCGTGGGGATTCTCCGTGCGGTCAGTTCTAAGCACGGGTGTCGTAGCATTGGTGCTAGGGTATCATTAGATTTCAACTGGGGTGTCGCGAAGGAGTTTAGGCTGAATTCGACAAGGGGTGTTGCGGGTATTCTCACCGTGATCAGTTCTAAGCACGGGTATCGTTGCCTTAAAGCTAGGGTGTCATGAGCTTTCAACAAGGGTGTCTCTAAGGAGTTTCGGCCGAAATCCAATTCTCCTTGGGGTGTCACGGGGATTCTCCGCGCAGTCAGTTCTAAGCACGGGTGTCGTCGCCTTAAAGCTAGGGTGTCGTGAGCTTTCAACAGGGGTGTCTCGTAGGAGTTTCGGCCGAAATCCAATTCTCCTGGGGTGTCACGGGGATTGTCCGCGCAGTCAGTTCTAAGCACGGGTGTCGTCGACTTAAAGCTAGGGTGTCATGAGCTTTCAACAGGGGTGTCTCGAAGGAGTTTCGGCCGAAATCCAATTCTCCTAGGGTGTCATGGGGATTCTCTCCATGGTCAGTTCTAAGCACGGGTGTCATAGCATTGATGCTAGGGTGTCGCAAGGTTTAAAGTGGGGTGCCGCGAAGGAGTTTCGGCCGAAATCCAAATCATCCTTGGGTGTCGTGAGGTTTTCTCTTGGGACGACGTAAAACTTACTACGGTTGGCTTCCCGAAAGTCTCTTCTGTTCCCCATCCCTCAAAACTCAACGAGGGGGGGGGCGCACCGATTCGATTCCTGTGAACCGCCTACTGAGATGGTGGCGCATGGCAATCGAAACACCCGCCAGGAGTACCTTAAATATGGATAGGAAAATGCCATCGTTAATCACCTTTTCAGCTGATCTTCCAAACTTTTTTGATACTGAGATGTGTTGAGAAATTATTGAAACATAATTGCCCCAACTTTATTGATTTTGATGATTCCCAAAAGCCATGAGTATCTTAAAGAAAACAATATGTTTATTTATCAAAACCTTGAGCTTATTCAAATTGAATGGAATGAACTTTCAATGGTTATATCAAATGAATTTTGAACCATTAGAAATAGAAGTTTCAAGTTGTATGCTCAAAAGAATTCTAAAAGGAATCTTACACTTTATATTTCAATCGATGAATTCTTGGAACATGTCTTGAATCCATGTTAAACGTCATATTTAATGTATTCAAGTCAAATTTATATTTTAAATTTAATTGGGACAAGTTTTAAAGTCAATCAGAACATTTTTCTGATTTTTGTATCGGTCCCGAGCCGACTCATGAGTTTCCGAGTCGACTCCCCACTTTGCCTGAGTTTCTCGAGTCGACCCTTGGTTTTCAAGAGTCGACCCCTGAATTCTTGCGAGCCGACTCCTGTCTGTGCGAGTCGACTCCGCTCAAACAACAGAACCCATGTTTTTTGAGCACTTCTCGAGTCGACTCCCCGTTTTCCTCGAGTCGACTCCCGACTTTCAGGAGCCGACACCTATGTTTTCGCGAGTCGACCCCTCAATGGTTAAAATGTTTCTATTTTTGGTAATCGACCTCGAGCCGACTCCCAGAGCTCGAGTCGACTCCGTGAATTCTGGGCGCGATTTTTAATGTTGACACATCAGCCCCAACGGTAAGATTTTTGAATAACGGCTATTTTTCCCTGTCTCTAACGGATATATTTTTGTAGATTCTATAAATAGAGTTCTTTTCAAATCAAAAAAACCCAGAGAAAATCAAAAGAGAGAAAAGAATATCATTTGAAAAGAGGGAAAAACAGAGCTTAGTGGAAAAATCTTTTAGCTCAAAGAGGAGTGTTTCAAAAGGAGTGAAATCCAAGTGAAAGATTCGTCTACTCCTTCTCATCATTCCACAAAAGCCAGAAGAAAATCCAAGTGCGTTTCAAAGGTCAAATCTGCAGATTTTCAAAAGAGGGAAAAGTCTCATCTCAACTCCAAAAGTCCTCAACCGTCAAGAATCTAGCTGAGGCGTGATTCAACACTTCTAGAGGAGTTGAAGAGAAGAAGGGAGAAAGCCCAAGCATCTACCATCGGCAAAATTATCAGGCTTTTCTAACCTTATATCATTT
The DNA here is from genome assembly GCA_900491605.1 of Calamus simplicifolius. Classification (NCBI taxonomy): domain Eukaryota; kingdom Viridiplantae; phylum Streptophyta; class Magnoliopsida; order Arecales; family Arecaceae; genus Calamus; species Calamus simplicifolius. Next base: position 664,643 of record UESW01004273.1, read on the forward strand.
TGTACTTAATTTGTATATCTGCTCAAGGGGAGCACTTTATTGTTCAAACACTATCATTTCTATTTGTTTGCTGATTCAATCTGTGGATTGAATTAGTGGAGGTTGGTATACCTCGTTACAAGCCGGAGTGCTTGTGTTGGGTTAGTTGTAAGCCCTAGAAAAACAATGTGTAGGGTTTTGTGCTGGTAAGCCCGAGTTAAAACCAGCTGGGTTCGTTGTGCGCCCGTGAAAACAACAAGTTTGAGTTGTGAGCTTGTAAAACAACTCGACTGTAATCTAGAGAGATTATAGTGTGGACCCAAGTGAATCTTGGGAGTGGACGTAGGTGCTGGTTGCGCCGAACCACTATAAAATTGCTTTGTGTTTGCCGTGCCTTATTTTCTCTATCTTTATCTCTCTTTATTAACTGCTTGTTCATTGCTTATTAGTTAATCTCACTTGCACATCTTGCTAACTAATCATTTAATAGTCAAAAAGTCTTAAATTTTTTAAGAACCCAATTTACCCCCCCCTCTTGGGTTGCCATCTGGGCCAACAATTGGTATCAGAGCAAGTGCTCATTTAGAATTTGATCTCACGATCAAGGGCTAAAGATCCATATGGCAACACAAATTGGGTCAAGTTTTGCTGAAGGTCATTCTACGAATAGACCTCCACTTTTTAATGGCTCAAACTATTCTTATTGGAAAGCTAGAATGAGGATATTCATTCAAGCTTCTGATTATGAGCTTTGGGGTGTTATAATTAATGGACCTAGTACACACACACCTTATTGATGGCACTATTGTTCCTAAACCCGAAAGGGATTGGAATGATAATGATAGGAGAATGGCACAATTAAATGCTAAAGCCATTAATATTTTGTATTGTTCCTTGGATTCAAATGAATTCAACCGAATCTCAACTTGTAATTCCGCAAAAGAAATTTGGGATAGGTTGGAAATTACTCATGAAGGAACAAACCAAGTAAAGGAATCAAAAATAAACATTTTGGTTCACAAATATGAATTGTTTACAATGGAACAAACTGAAACCATCACATGCATGTTCACTAGATTTACTGATATTGTGAATGGTTTGAAAAGTCTTGGTAGAGTTTATACTAATGCTGATCTTGTGCGTAAAATTCTTAGGTCACTACCAAGATCGTGGGAAGCAAAAGTCACTGCCATCCAAGAAGCAAAGGACCTCAATGCACTACCTTTAGAGGAGCTTCTAGGATCCTTAATGACCCACGAGCTAACAATGAAGCAGCACGTTGAGGAGGAAACAAAAAGAAGAAAAACTCTTGCCCTCAAGACTGCAGAAATGGAAGAGAGCAGCAGTGAAAGCAATGATGAAGATGATGAGGAAACTGCTCTCTTGGCCAAGAAATTCAGAAGGTTTATGAGAAAAAGGCCCTTCAATAAAAAGAAATTTGGAGCAAGATTTGAAGGAGAAAAAGATAAGAAAAAGACAAGGAGAAAGAAAAGGAAAAAGAGCCCTTGGTATGTTATGAGTGCAAAAAGCCAGGGCACTTCAAGTATGACTGTCCTTTACTGAAAAAGGCCTACAAGAAAAAAGAAAGCTTATATGGCAACATGGTCTGAAGAATCTTCCTCGTCGGAAGAAGATGAGCAAAAGGAAGTTGCCAATATTTGTTTCATGGCCAACGACGACGACAACGATAATGAGGAATGTCTTGTAGCCAAAAGATTAAAGAAAAAGTGGTACCTTGATAGTGGCTGCTCAAGACATATGACGGGTGACAAAGATGAATTCATCACCCTGGAGGAAAAGAAAGGTGGAGTTGTGACGTTTGGCGACAACGGTAAAGGTCAAATTATGGGCCTTGATAAAGTTCGCATAACTCCATCTATAATTATTGATAATGTACTTTATGTTAATGGTTTGAAGCATAATCTAATTAGCATAAGTCAATTATGTGATAAAAATTTTAATGTTTCATTTAAATCTTCTATTTGCACTATAACTAATTCTATTGATGATAGCATTGTATTTACTGGTTATAGACATGGCAATGTTACTTAGTTGACTTGAAAAATTATCTTTGAGTGATCATTGCTTAATTGCTGACAATGCTAACATAAATGAAATTAGTTGGTTGTGGCATTGTAGATTAGGTCATGCAAGCACACACCTTATTTCAAAACTAATTAAAATGGATTTAGTTAAAGGATTACCTAAATTAGATTTTGAAATGAATAAAATATGTGATGCATGTCAATTTGGAAAACAAACTAGGAGTTCTTTTAAATCTAAAAACATTGTTTCAACTTCTAGGACTTTAGAGCTACTTCACATGGACCTATTTGGACCAACTAGAACCACAAGTCTAGGAGGAAAGAAATATGGTCTAGTGATTGTAGATGATTATTCTAGATATACTTGGGTAATGTTTTTAGCTCACAAAGATGAGACTTTCTCAATTTTCATGAAATTCTTTAAGAAAGTCACAAATGAGAAAAACACTACTATAGTATCTCTAAGAAGTGATCATGGAACAGAATTTAAAAATCACCTATTTGAAAATTTCTGCACTGAAAATGGAATTAATCATAATTTTTCAGCCCCTAGGACTCCACAGCAAAATGGTGTAGTTGAACGAAAAAATAGAACTCTAGAAGACATGGCCCGTACCATGCTATGTGAAAGCAACTTACCAAAGTATTTTTGGGCGGAAGCAATTAACACAGCATGTTACATATTAAACAGAGCTTTAATAAGACCAATATTAAAGAAAACACCTTATGAATTATGGAATGAAAGAAAACCAAATATAAAATACTTTCATGCATTTGGATGTAAATGTTTCATTCATAATAATGGTAAAAACAACTTAGGAAAATTTGATGCTAAATCTGATGAAGGAATTTTTCTAGGTTATTCAACAACTAGTAAGGCATATAGAATCTTTAACAAGAAAACCTTAGTAGTTGAAGAATCCATTCATGTAGTTTTTGATGAATCTTTAGCAACTGGATCTGAAAAGATTGATGATGAGGAAGATACAAACATAATTGAAAAAGATCTTGAAAAACTTAATATTGAAGTATCTTCTGATCATGAACAAGATGCTAAAGATGATGATTCACATAAGGACGATGATGTCAATATTGATCATAATGATGTAGATCTTCCAAGAGACTGGAGATATGCTCAGTCTTCCTAAGGAATTGATTATAGGCGATCCATCTCAAGAATAAGGACTAGATCATACATGAGAAATATTAGTAATCATCTTGCATTTGTTTCACAAATTGAACCTAAAACTATAGAAGAAGCTGAAAAAGATATAATTGGATGTTAGCTATGCAAGAAGAACTAAATCAATTTACAAGAAATAATGTTTGGACCTTAATTGAAAGACCTAAAAACCATTCAGTAATAGGATCAAAATGGATTTATAGAAATAAACTAGATGAAAATGGCATTGTAATTAGAAACAAAGCTAGATTGGTTGCTAAAGGATATAATCAAGAGGAAGGTATTGATTTTGATGAAACCTTTGCACCTGTAGCTAGATTAGAAGCCATTAGGCTATTACTTGCATTTGCATGTCATATGAATATTAACTTATTTCAATGGATGTAAAAAGT
>UESW01004273.1:675426-820639 GCA_900491605.1 Calamus simplicifolius
ATCAATTAAAGTTAAAAAGTCTTAAATTTTTTAAGAACCCAATTCACCCCCCCTCTTGGGTTGCCATCTGGGCCAACAAGATGGCTTCTAGAGGTGAGGGGCGATCTTCTGGCACCCATGGGAGCCACCGCAAAACGGTCACCGTCGATGCGGAGTCTTTGCGGAGTCGCTCGCAATCAGCGAGCGACTCAACAGGGCGGCCGAGCAATACATGGTCATTTCAATGAGAAAGATCGAGGTCCTGCTTCGGGCTAACAGCCGGCTGGAGTCGCAAGTAGAGTCCCTCCAGCGCCAGATAGCCGAGGCAGCGACCGAAGCAGATGTCAAGCCTCAGTGAGGGCTCATGTACTTTTTTCTTTTCTTTTGTCATGAATAAAAATAAATTTTAGTAACTTGGGTGTCGCGGGCCTTCTCGCCGTGGTCAGTTCTAAGCACGGGTGTCGTCCCCTTAAAGCTAGGGTGTCGTGAGCTTTCAACAGGGTGTCTCGAAGGAGTTTCGGCCGAAATCTAATTCTCCCTGGGGTATCGCGGGGATTCTCCGTGCGGTCAGTTCTAAGCCATTGGTGTCGTAGCATTGGTGCTAGGGTGTCATTAGATTTTAACTGGGGTATCGCGAAGGAGTTGCGGCTGAATTCGACAAGGGGTGTCGCGGGTATTCTCACCGTAATCATTTCTAAGCACGGGTGTCGTCGCCTTAAAGCTAGGGTGTCGTGAGCTTTCAACAGGGGTGTCTCGAAGGAGTTTTGGCCGAAATCCAATTCTCCCTGGGGTGTCGCGGGGGTTCTCTTCGCGATCAGTTCTAAGCATGGGTGTCGTAGCATTGGTGCTAGGGTGTCATTAGATTTCAACTGGGGTGTCGCAAAGGAGTTTCGACTGAATTCGACAAGGGGTGTCGCTGGTATTCTCATCGTGATCAGTTCTAAGCACGGTGTCATCGCCTTAAAGCTAGGGTATCGTGAGCTTTCAACAGAGGTGTCTCGAAGGTGTTTCGGCCGAAATCCAATTCTCCCTGGGGTGTCACAGGGATTCTCCGCGTGGTTAGTTCTAAGCACGGGTGTCGTAGCATTGGTGCTAGGGTGTCATTAGATTTCAACTGGGGTGTCACGAAGGAGTTTCGGCTGAATTAGACAAGGGGTGTCGCGGTGGTTCTCTCCGTGATCAGTTCTAAGCACGGGTGTCGTCGCCTTAAAGCTAGGGTGTCGTGAGCTTTCAACAGGGGTGTCTCGAAGGAGTTTTGGCCAAAATCCAATTCTCCCTGAGGTGTCACAGGGATTCTCTCCGTGGTCAGTTCTAAGCACGGGTGTCGTAGCATTGATGCTAGGGTGTCGTGAGGTTTCAAGTGGGGTGTCGCGAAGGAGTTTCGGCCGAAATCCAAATCATCCTTGGGTGTCGTGAATTTTCTCTTGGGACGACGTAAAACTTACTACGGTTGGCTTCCCGAAACTTTCTTATGTTCCCCATCCCTCGAAACTCAACGAGGGGGGGGGGGGGGGCGTACCGATTCGATTCCTATGAACCGCCCACTGAGATGGTGGCGCGTGGCAATCGAAACACCCGCCAGGAGTACCTTAAATATGGATGGGGGAATGCCATCGTTAATCACCTTTTCAGCTGATCTTCCAAACTTTTTGATACTGAGATGGCTTCCAGAGGCGAGGGGCGATCTACTGGCAACCATGGCAGCCGCCGCGCAACGGTCACCATCGATGCGGAGGTCTATGCGGAGTCGCTCGCAATCAGCGAGCGACTCAACAAGGCGGCCGAGCAATACCTGGCCGTTTCAACGAGAGAGATCGAGGTCTTGCGTCGGGCCAACAGCCAGCTGGAGGGGCAAGTAGCGTCCCTCCAGCGCCAGATCGCCGACGCAGCGACCGAAGGAAATGACAAGCCCCAGTGAGGGCTTCATGTACTTTTTTTCTTTTCTTTTTTTATGAATAAAAATAAATTTTAGTAACTTGGGTGTCGCGGGCCTTCTCGCCGTGGTCAGTTCTAAGCATGGGTGTCGTCAGATGAGAGCTAGGGTGTCGTGAATTTTCAACTGGGGTGTCGCGAACGATGACAGCACCGACTCAGGCTATTAACGACACCCCAGTTCTCATCTTACGACACCCTGGCTTTTAGGTGACGACACCGATGACGTGACTGTTAAAGCGGGGTGTCGCGGGGATTGTTCTCCATACGGGGTGTCGCGGGCCTGCTCTCCAGCGTCGTTTATAAGCACGACACACCCTTTATAGCATTTAAAGACACCCCATAGAACAAGCTACGACACCCCGGAAAGCAACATACGAAGATCGCAAAGGTTATAAGCATGGGTGTCGTAGCGTTGTAACTACGGTGTCGCGAGGCTTTTCTCCAGCTTTCGTTTGGAGCACGGGTGTCCTAGGCTTGTAACTACGGTGTCTTAACAGTATATCAGGGGTGTCATAGCTTTAACGACGACACTAGAGCTATATGGACAGAAAATAACGGGGAATATAGGCCGAACCGCTCTGACGACACCCCAGTTCATGAGGTATAACATCCTAGTTAAAAGAGTATGACATTCGTGCTTACAAAACAGTAAACTCTAAACAGTTATGACTCCCAGAATATTATAACTATTTTGTTCTAAGGAAGTTACCCACGCATTAAACGGTTTGGTCACGCATTAACTAACTCTAACCAGAAAAAATGGTTGGTGTAATAAAGGAGCTTTAGAAAGAAGTGGAAAGAAAGACTTTTTACTTTGTGCTGCGGATGACATTTCTTCCAGAAGTTTTTGTTCACAGACTCCAGTAGCCAGGTTTTCCAGCCTCGAAGCTAAAATATTTTCTTTCGACCGGGGAAGAAAGAGAGTTCTTCTTGCACAGATGAAATATAACGTAAAATGGCGCTAGGATGGAGGGAAAGGGCATTTTCATCCGCACGCTAAAAAAAAAGTGAACTGCTTTAAATGGCCGTCACGTTCAGAACGTAACATCAAAGCAGAGCCATACTGCCCGGCAGGTCATCCACGTAGGAGCCACGTAGATCAATCAGAAGAGGCGGTGCAGCCCACGTAGGCCTTGCTGCACCGGGAGCGGTGTACAAAGTCTTTTCCCTTCGGCTTTTAATGTCGGTTTCATCGGCATCTCGGTTGCATGCGACCGGGCCGGCCTGCATGAAACTGGACTCCACGAGAAAGGGCCATTAAACCTTAAATTGGCAACAAGGTAGCGGTTATAACATTATGAAGAAGAAAAATAACCTTAAAATTTACTTTTTCTCTTCCAAAATCTCTCTCAAATTCATTCAACTCTAGATTTTTTTGGACCATCAAGAGCAAAGTTAGCATTTTGGCCTCTAATGAGCCACCTTTCCATGTTTGGTGGAAGAAAAAGGATTCATCTTGGTTCCAAAAGGATTAGAGGTATGTTTATTAACATTTATAAAAATAATAAATAATGGTATAAGAGGAATGCGTAAGTTATTATTATCTTTTATTTTTAAAAAAAACTAATTTAATTATTTATAATTTGAATATCATCTTAATCCTAAATAGAGCATAGTGAGAAAAAAAAAAAAACATATTCATATAGCCCATAGTTGAGAAAAGGCTCAGAGTTGAGTTCGGTTAATTTTTTTTAAATAAAAGTGTAACTATTACATTGCTCAACTTATGCAAAGCATTTTATCCACAATGTTGATGCCAATATTAATTTATTCGGCTATCATTAAAGTTTATTATTTAATATGTAATAAAAATAATATAATTATTAAAGCTTTATATTATAATTTATTATATTAATATATTATATTAAAAATTAAAAAGGGAGAGTAAAAATTTATACCTCGAGCATCATGCAGGACCAATGTTGATATCATTAGTATTAATGATTGAAGTTTCTACCTAATATTTGAAAAAAAAAATTAAGTAAGAGAAAACATATCTCATGCAATATAGGTACAAATAACGGTGGTGTTAATGATAAAAATTATTGTAGAAAGATTGAAAAATAAGAAAAAAATCATACCTTATACATCATACAATGATGATCCTATTAACACTGGTATTAATGATTAATGTTTTTACATGGCAATTGAAAAAATAAAAAAGGAGAAAAAATCATACCTTACACATCTCGCAAACCTAGTTAAATATCATATCTCATGCATGGTTGGAAACAGATTGGGGTGGACCTAAGCATGCTTAATCTTAATCAAACTCGGTTATATATTCAAGTCATATTTAATATTTTAAGACTCAATCTAATCCAATTCATTTATTGGTTGAGTTGGGTGCATGAAAAGGATTTTAGACCCAACAAGATATTTAAGACAAGTTAAATCAAGCATGACTCAGAACAAATCCAAACATTTCATTCAGATGAGGAATGGATTGGGTTGGAATTGCATTGGATTGGATTTGAATCAAGTATTTAGCTTTTATTTGGATCAAAAAATTTGAGCCAGGGTCTAGGGATCAATTTTACAGTTCAAGTGGCCCAAACAAAGGAAGGTCAAAAATATGAAAAAGTCTTCGTGCACCGTCTCTTGTACAGAAAGGCACACTTGTTGACTGATGCCCATATGGCACACATGTAGGATGTGTTATTGCTTAAAAAAAATTAGGCTGGGCCTAAAGATTTTAAAAGCAACCCGGTCCACCCAACACGAGAATTTGAGCACTAAAAAAATAATTAAATCCTACGTTAGGAAGAAAAAATAAATTTGGACAAGATGGGTGGACATAAATTTGGTTTTTAAGATTGAATCAGGCCTACTAAGGGTGGGAAATAAACATTAAACCTAGATAGATACTAGCATATAACCCAGCCCAAGTCCGGCCTAGTCCACCGATGGGAAATAAACATTGAACCTAGACATAGTATTTTCATCCCAATATCACTTCAAGATCTATAATAGTGTTGAAGAACTAGGAAAGGTGGAAGCCTCACTGGAAATTAGAGTCAGGGCAGGATTGAATTCATGTCCCTTGTATTGATACAAGAAACTTCATTGGAAACAAGGTGATGATAAAAAAAAGTATGCTAAATTACTAAAAGACAAATACAAACAGCTGCAGCACTGAAGACCAATTTTTCCATGTCAATTGCTCGGGTAGGTAAATTCATAACTCGATGATAACTTTGGCATGAGGCAAAGCGAATGGATGAATTGTGGCCGCTCACTCGCACCCCGTTCAAGCAAAATTCTCCGAACCGGAAACACATTGAATCACTGTCTCAAATTGGATTTTTGATCATGAATGATTCTTATCCTAAAATTATTTTACTTCTGATAATCTAAGATCATCACGTTTGCTATCTATATTCTAGTGATTAACGATCATTGGATATCCACAATTAAGATATTTGATATGTCACAAAAAAAATTTTTATGTAATATTAAATTTTTTCTTGATTTCTTTTCAACTATCATAATAATTTCTTATTTATAAGAAAATATTTTTATAATATTATAATTAAATTACTATATAATTATAATATAATATAATATAATAATATATAAATTTATAATATTATATTATATTATATTTATATGAAAAAAATGATTTATCTTGAATAGAGTAGAATGAAGGAAGCATATTCATGTAGTTGACCTCATGTAGATAGAAAAAGGCTTAGATGAGTTGAGTTAAGTATATAAAATAGTATCAAATATTTCTTTTATGAATGAGAAGCAATTTTCGTTCCTAATTTTTCGTCTAAGTTCACTATTTAAGGGTGAACTTGAATATTGTCTTTTAAGGATAGGAACAACATAAGTAGATTAGATAGTGTTTTAAAGATGAGATGATCTAAGATTACTATCATCTATAATCATCAACATATAGCCAAGCATGACAGTCCTATTACCTTCATTCGAATTACTAATGATCTTTAGTGGATCGTCCTATATCAAGCTCCTCCTAAGGTTGCAAGATCTTGCCGTAATGCATTACCATAGGACTCTTTGATTGCCTATGGTTCTACCTGCGTGTAATAAAATTTGTAACCACAACTAGAAAGGTTGCATTTAGATTTATTACTCAAATACATATATACAAACATACATACATATATATATTGTAACTCATAATTGGTAATTATAAATATATTTATTTTATATTGTATAATTTAGATACCATATGTTTTAGGTGCTATCAAATTGCACCGATGTAGAAGTTTGGGTATATTAAGCAAAGCTTGAATAGGTTTAAAATATATGGATAATCAAATATAATATTTTAAATTGCATGAGTATAATTTGGTAGTATTTAAAATATATAGTAGTTAAGTTAGTATGTTAAATACAATACTTCTAATCATAGGGATGTAATTTGGTAACGCTTAAATTGTAGGATAATAATATATTTTACCTTTATTTATACAAGTGTAACATGTTCACTGCATCCAACTCATGTTTTGATGCACCTCAAAGGAGCAATGCCTCGCTCCAAGATGGTTACTAAAGTTTTTCATTAATTTATGATTAAAACAAACTTTTGATTTTCAAATTTTCACTCAAAAATTATTTTATTTCTCAAAGTTATAGTTATTATAGTTTAATCTTTCATATTTAAAAATATTTTATTTTCAATGTTCTAATATATGAGATCAGTTAAATTAATAAAATAGCTTATATATTATCTCGAGATGAATCCGTGGACTAATTGGCAAGATGACATGCTAGTTATGCCTTCAATTTTAACTAACTTATATAATGGAATGATAGGGATATGATATTTTAAAACATAAGAGATTAAAGTATAATAATTGAGAGTTTGAGGATCAAAGGTATATTTTTGCTTTAATTTATTGTATTGAAGTTATCCTTAAATTCAATTGGCATTAACGGTGCCTTGAGGACCGCTCTTCCATGTAGGTAATGGGCTTAAAGAAGCCTAGTCCGAGCCAAGCCCACGAGTACATTGGCCCAAGGCTTCAAACGAAAGTTTGGTGGATGGGGGAATAAGTGCATTCACCGCAAAGAAAAGACTTTGTGCACCCGGCTTGGTACACAAAGCATGCATTGGATGCATAAATTGATCGTGCCTGTGCCTTCATGCATACCGCTGCTCAAAGAATCATAATGCGCACCGTATATACGACGACATGAATGCGCAATCAATTTGCGTGTTTATTTAGGCACCAAAGGTGAGGCACAAAGGTAGTGTTTGGATATCAAAAGTTATTCTGAGAATAGAAATACGAATTCCTCATAAATAGCTTATTCTCCTTGTTATTCCATATTTCTGTTTGGATAAAATCTGATATTCCATGTTATTCCAGTGCAATTAATGCAGTGTTATTCCAAATGGTGTTTGGATGACATGGAAATAAGCATGTACTCCACTAGGAATAGATGAAGAATTTTTTAAAAATCCCAAACATACCCCTTGACCCAAATGAGAAGAAAAAATGGTTTATCAATTTAATTTTTATTACATTGACTTTAATAAATTATTTTTATTAATAAATAAAATAAGAATTTTTTCCACATATAAAACTTAAATAATTATTAAATTATAATAATTTATATAGCTTTAAATCAATTATTTGGTTAAAATTAACATATTAATTTATTAATTTTATATTATTATTTAAAATAAATTAATTTAATTTTAAATTTCATAATAAAAAATGTAAGAAAATAAGTATATATAGTTACTAATCTTAATAATTACACCAACATGTGAAATTTTTTTAAATATTTGTATACCTAGCATGGTTTTGAATAGCGAAGGGGCTTCGAGCTTAACGTACAATGTGACAAATCAAATAGTTTAGAAATACATATTTAGGAATGAAACTTAAAATTTGGGAATTGACAATCAGTATATATATATATATAGATATATATATATATATATATATATATATATATATATATATATATATATATATATATATATATATATATTTCCAATCAAAGGAACGCAAGATTTGATTTTAATAAAAGAGTACAAGGTGGGTACCACGGCGATAATAGCTTGCCCTATTTATAAAATCGCAGTCTGCCATTAGATGCTGCCTACACATAAACCTTGATCGCAAAACTCAACAACCAGTCAGTCATATTAACCTTGTCTATGGCAAAACAATAGAGCATAACGAATCACATCATCATTCAAACCAATTTAGATATTAAAAAAGGATAAATCAATCTCATAGACAGGTTCTTAGTTGATGACACCTAATGTAAATCTCAAGCTTTGATACAATAGATCTTAAGCATGTACATCTCATAACAACCTATTTAGATGCATATAATGATAAAGATATCACACCCAGGAGCCAAATATCAAGCTATGAAACGCATGTGTTGTAAAAGACTGTATAATACAATCAACAAATTCCATGTCCGTGCAGTAGAATGGATGTGAAAATATGTGTAACATGTGTAAACAAAATTCCTGGATAGCTTTCTCATACAATTTATAGGTTCAAACACATCGATCATGGATATAGTGAAGTGGATGAAAGATAAATTCAAATCTTCTTTCAATTCTTTGATCTTCTCCTGAAGATTCTTATTTGAATCTTTCAGCTTTTGTGCTTCACTGTGTAACTGAGTCACCATGCCGGTAATATCACTTAAGATAGCAGCTTTGTCCACTTTCGGTGGCTTTCCTGGTTCCAAAATGGATCCCAATTGAGTCACCATGCGGACAACATCACTTAAGATAGCAGCTTTGTCCCAGCATTCGATATTGACATAATAAACCATGTTCCTGCGATAAGAATCAACACCACAAACTGATAATCAACTCTATCTTTGCAGAGGAGACAATACTAGCACAATATGAAGCTTCAGTGCAGTTAGAATGCAGATACAAGAGAGTTCATAGAATGCAAATATAAGAATGCAGCCTACCGTAACATCCAACTGACACTCAAATGCTCTAGTACGACTTGATCCTTCTCTCGCATGTACATGTTGACTATCTTTTTTTGATTTAGGCATCTTATCTACAAGACCCAAAATGTTGAGCAATTGTCAGAATGACAATATTTATTGTTACAATTGCCTGACAAAATAAAGCAAAAATAATAATAACAAAGACATATTCTAAAACAAGAAAATCATTCCACTAACAAAACGGAGATAATTTCATAACAAGAACCAAAAGTGGATAATGTATGAGATCTAATCGAGTCTTGATCTCAAATCAACCATCTTACACAAATCAACTGAAATACACTACCATCTTACTACTAATTGCTATTCCAGATTTCTGTAAACCGCTTGTAACAAGCATGGAATGCATTATTATAGGGCCATGAATAAATGGACCAGCAATGTAAGCAAATACAAGAAAGAGATTTGCACATTAAATCTTATATGCTGCCGAAAATCTATGGTTTGAATATATTGGCCAAGTGTAATTTTGAAGATGGAGTTGGTTAAGCTCTAATCAATCTTAATAAGTGTAGCTAATTGAAGTTTTATAAACCAGCTATTATTTTTGTAAAGTTTCATTCCTCATAAAGTAATAATTTTATGCAAATGATTCGGTCTTTCAATATCATACAAACACCAACATCAATCATATTCAATGAGCGAAAGTTTCATTCTGCATAATGAAAGAAAAGAGAGATTCCCGTGAGAAAAGTAGAAAAAATAAACACAATAATGATATTTTGCTATGTTGAACAGGGACATTACAAGCGGTCTTTTTTTATACAAAACAATAATCATGATTAGTCAAGTTTAAACTCATGTTTTGTGGATGGCACTGAAACTTTAAACTCATGTTTTGTGGATTGAATGGCTGATGCCAAGTTATAAAGAAAATCAATACTTTGGCATTGTTGAGAAAAATCAACAAACACAATAATATTTCCAAACTCCTCATCGCCAGAGAAACCACATAAGCTGCAATCATAAAAAAAGTGCCATCCCCTGATATGGATGAAAATTTTTCCTATCAATCAGTCTATAATTTACCAAATGAGACCTTAGGGTGAGAAGAACAACATATTCTTTAGGATTTCAAAAGATTGTTTGATAAATGTGCCAAAAATAACCTGGAAGCCTATTTTGGAACGTTAATAGCCAAGGGTTTTTAATCCATGGTGAAACAGGAAATATTCCTACCATCTTTGTTTGGTTCATGTGAAGGAAGGAAAAAAAATAAATAAAGAAAAAATTTCCATAAAAATAAGATTCCATTACGACACAGGAGACGGTAGCTCCTTCTCTCTGTCAAGAAAACAAACGATAACCTCCAAAGAACCATCAACAGAAAACAAAACTGATGCAGCACAAGGGCAGGGGATGATTATGTAGTTAATAAACTAATAAAAATTAATGTTTTAAGTATTTTAGAAGATGGTTGATTCACTCAAAAATAAGAGAAAGAGTAAGAGAGCAGATTATGTGATGTAGAAAGTAACGGTTCAGGAACAGACTTTTATAAAAAAATAAGGAAGTGTACTGAAAAAGTCTGGAATTAAGAAAGTCTAGAGAAGACATGCTCATGAACTTTCATAGAATTAGAATCATAGAGTAAGGAAAAGGAAGATTTACCCGATGATATTGTGCTCTTAGTATTAGTAGAAGATCTCTAACTAGCGGGCAGGATTTCTGGATGAGAAAACTATCTTTCATGTGAGGCTCCTTGATCTCGATTCAGGGGCAAAGAAAGTGTCCTCAGCTTTGGAGATGAATCTAGAGAGGGATGATGGCTTTGGAGAGAGAGAGAACGGCGGCCTTGAAAATAACTCAAGAGAGGGGCGATGGTTTTGGGATGAACGGAGGGCGGAAATTATGAAAATAAATCAAGAGAGGAGCGGTAGTTTTTTGGATGAAGGAAGGATGGCGGCTATGGTTCTACAGATGAATGCCTAGAATTTAGGGAGGGATGGTGGTCGGTTATGGTGGTATGAGGATTAGGGTTTCTTTGGTGGAGCTTGATAGAGGAGATAGACTAGACTAGGGTTTGATAGTAAGAATACTTCAACCTCATGCCTAACTCCCTCACGAAGGATCAATTGCTCAAGGCAACGAAAATTTGGCCTCATGCCTAACTTCCTCAAGGAAGATCAATTGCTCAGGGCAACAAAAATATAACTTAAAAAAAATAAATTATCATATATTCATATTATGTTCTTTCATCATTTCAAGAGATGGGTTTTATAGACCTCTCATGCCATTACAAGGTAAGTGCAACAATTAGAGTAATAAATGATAAAGATTACAAAATATGATAGAATTATAGAGTAAAAAAAATTTTCCCTTCATTTGATTTGATCAAAATGGCAGCAGCAATATATAGTTCCAATTGGAGGCGAGAGACCACAAGCAAAGAAGGAAGCTTTGGGGTGACACCCTTCTTTCTTTCCTTTTATTAACAAGGTCCATATATGGCATAAGATCCTTTCTAGAATGGTTGAGATGCTGATCTTTATTTCCATTAAAGCATAGCAGGGGACCGCTAATTTCTTTCTTATGGGGCGCCTAAGGTTGTCAACATTGTAGGTGGTGACATGGAGGGAGAAAATTGATTCCACGTCATCAATCCGGGTGAAGGCGGATCCAATGGAGGGAAAAGATTGATTCTACGTCATCAATCCTGGTTTAGGCAGATCCAATCCATGCAGAGCTCTAAGGGTAGGGTATGAATAAGGTTGGAGAAGATCGGATGGTTGTCCAATACTACCTAATCTGGGGGGCTTCTTCTAAATATCTTCAGTAGGGTTTCAATAAGAGTAATACACTTTCCTTGAATTATTATAAGACTCAAATAAAATGAAAATGCATGACCTGGACATTGGACTAAACCAAACTTGACCGACTCAATAACAGACTGGACTCAACCAACTAGGAAAGAAAGAAAAAAAAATTATGGGACTTTTAGGGTTCAGAGATCCAAATGGAACCATGCAGCCTTTTTCTCACTCTTACTCCTGCACCAATTCTTTCGGGATGGAAGGAACTCGACTCTGGTACTCCCTAGCAGGTCTGGGTCCAAACTTTACAAATCTTCTCTAGAAATCCATGAGTCCTCAGATTCGGGCCGATCTTGCCAACGAACCAAGTATCGCTACTAACCTCTATTTCGGGTCGAGATAGCATGATTATCTAGAATCCGCTCAATCCTATCCTTTCGGTCAGGCCAACTAATAGGTGAACACATAGGGATGGGCTTGCTCTCAAAGGAAAGGTTAGGTCCAAAAGCCTCACTAGGTATCATCGCTGGCTCCCTATATTCTACTAAGTCTGAAACATTAAAAGTAGAGCTAATGCCTAACTCAGGAGGTAATTCCAGCATATAGGCATTGGTTCCCACTTTTTTCATCACCCTAAAAGGATCAGCTCCACGAGCATGTAACTTTCTAACGGCTCCCAGAGGAAACCGCTTAGGCCTTAACCTACCCATGACATAATCTCCTTCCACAAACTCTTGAATTCGTTTTCGGGAATTAGCCAACCATTTATATGTTTCATTACTTAAGTTAATCTTTGTGCTAATCTCGCTATGCAAGTCCTTAATATGCTATGCAAATGATGCTGAAGACTCGAAGACTCGTGTGTGAACAGGTAATGGAATTAGGTCAAGTGACTTATTAGGCTTGTACCCATGGATAATTTCAAATGGGCTCTTTCCAGTGGACCTATTGACTGAAGCGTTATAGGCAAACTCAGCTCCAGGTAGCAACAAATCCCAATTTTTGGTGTTTTCCCCTACAAGGCATCTCAGAAGATTTTCTAGACTACGGTTCACTACTTCTGTCTGGCCATCGGTTTGGGAATGGTAAGCTATGGAAAAGTTTAACTTAGTCCCTAACTTAAGCCAGAGGGTCTTTCAAAAATAGCTGGTAAATTGGATATCCCTATATGAAACTATGGTCTTAGGTAAGCCATGGAGTCTAACGATCTTATCAAAGAACAATTGGGCTACCCTAGATGCATTGAAGGTCTGGGAACAAGGCAAGAAATAGGCCATCTTAGAGAACCTATCAACCACTACACAAATCGAATCATGTTTTCTTTGGATCCTAGGTAATCCTAACACAAAATCCATACTCAAATCTTGCCAAGGGCGCTCGAGTACGGGCAAAGGGGTGTAAAGGTTAGTGTTTTGTTTTCGTTGTTTGGCAATAGTGCAGGTTCTACACCTGGCCATAATTTGTGCTACGTCCCATTTTAAACTAGGCCAAAAGAACTGGTCTTCTACAGCTAAGATCGTCTTATCCTTACCAAAATGACCAGCTAGTCCTCCCACATGGGTCTCCCAAACTAGAAATTCTCTTAACGATGTTCTAGGGATGCGGAGTCGATGGTGCCAAAATAAATAACCATCTAAGAGGATATACTCACTATACTTACTAGATGATACCTGGGTCAAAGTCTAGTGAATGTCCTTAAAGTCGGGGCATGACTCATATTCTTCTTTCAGTTGCTCAAACCCTATAACCTCAGTCCTAACAGAGTTTAAGAGCAGGGATCGACAACTAAGGGCATCTGCCACCTTATTTTTGGTTTCGGCTCTATGTTTCAATACGAAAGTGTAGGCCTGGATGTATTCTACCCATTTTGCGTGCCTAGGGTTAAGCTTCTTATAAGAATTTAGGAACGTAAGGGCCTCATGATTAGAAAACAATACAAATTCCTATGATAGTAAGTAGTATCTCCAATACCTCAAAGCTTGCACTACTGCATAAAATTCCTTATCTTATGTAGAATACCTAATCTTAGTATCATTGAGCTTCTCACTGAAGAATGCTACTGGATGGTTCTCTTGGCTTAGGACTCCTCCTATCCCTACACCTCAGGCATCATAGGCAACCTCAAACACTTTGAAAAAATCAGATAACTTCAAAATGGGTGTCTGGGTCATTTTGTCCTTACACTACAATAGAAACTAAATTTAGCGATGCCAAAATACGTCACTAATACGTCGCTAAACTGGCTTTCGCGATGCATTAGCGATGCAATTATGGCGTCGCTGCAAGTCTCGTCACAGAATGAATTTTGTCATAATTGCATCGCTAAATAGCGACTCTCAGCGATGCATTCTATTGCGTCGCAATATTGCGACGCAAGGACGTTGCGTGGCAATATTTAATAATAATATTTTAAAAATATTAGCGATGCAATTTCAGTCTCTAATGCATCACTAATTAATTTTTTAAAAAAATATAAAATATTAAAAATTAAAATGGTTAAATTTAATATTGCGATGCATTCGATTGCGTCGCAATATTGCGACGCCAAGATGTTGCATCGTAATATTTAATAATAATATTTTAAAATATTAGCGATACAATTTCAGTCGCTAATACGTTGCTAATTAATTTTTTTTTTAAAAAAGAAAATATTAAAAATTAAAATGGTTAAATTTAATATTGTGACGTATTCGATTGCGTTGCAATATTGCGACGCATTCGATTGCGTCGCAATATTGCGACGTCAGTTCCTTGCGTCGCAATATTTAATAATAATATTTTAAAAATATTAGCGACATAATTTCAGTCGCTAATATATCGCTAATTAATTTTTTTTAAAATATAAAATATTAAAAATTAAAACGGTTAAATTTATAAAAATATTGATTGAAACACTGATATTGATCGAAACACTAATATTGATCGAAACATTCATCATTAAATTTTAAAAATAATTAATATATTAAAATTTTGAAGTTTCCATGTATAACACATAAAAAGTAAAGAAAAAAATACATAAAGAATCTCCACTATCACGATCACGTGGTGGCTGGAAACCTTGCGACATACGGCTAACCAAATCCCTCATGTGACGCATCTGCTCTCTTATGTCAGAGAGCTCATGCTGAAGGACTTTCGTGCACTGGTCGAACTCCTGTTGAATCTTCTGCCGAACATCCTATCGAACCTCCTGCCAAACCTCCTCCGTAATAGATCTCTGAATGTCCTCTAAATGCTCGGCAGGAATATCGTCAGAATAGCGCGAACTGGAGGCCTGATGGAAAAAATATGGAGAAGCTCTAGTGCCCAGACCATAGACCCTGCGGTCTCGCGGCTGGGCACCAACAATCTCCAAAAACACACATCGACTCTCCTCTGATGAGAGTTCGACGGGCGGTCCCCCATCAGTGGAGTCGACCTGCGATGCCTGGGATTGAAGCTCCTCGACTCGTGCCTTTGAATTATAAAATCAACAATAAATGAATCAATAAATTTCTCTAAATAAAATTTTAGAAATTAAACATATACAATATAAAGCTAATTTCTTATCGCAACCTTCCGTGATCATGTATCGATCCAGGAACCGTCCCTCTTGGTGTGTGTCGCCTTGAATAGACGAAACTCACCAGGATCTCCGCCCTCCTGTTCAGACTACAATAACAGAAAGAAAAATTGATATAAATATAAGTATATGTAAATAACTAAATTAGTAATTAAATTATTTATGTTTTCTTACCATATGGCGTCTATGCTCCTAAATCGAAATGGATCCCGCAGTGTGGCGGGAGAGACCCGTGCTAGGACCGCCCCTCTCGGATCGACGGTTCATGCTGGTTGATGCGGACCTCCTGCGCCTGCCATCAGATGCCACACCTGCTGCCACTCATGCCAAATACCCTCCGGCATATGCGCAGGACGCTCACCCGATGTCCTCCAACGATGAAGCATGTCGGAGTATCAGCATGTCGTAAGAGCATTCCATGCTGCCCTAATGGCATCATGGATGGCAGGGTCCCACGTATACTTTTTCTGTATTGAAATAAACAGTTAGTTTCAAAATTTATTAAGATTAAGAAATTTTATATCAGTGATAAATTGTATTTAATAAGTTTACCTGAAACTCCAAAAAATAAAACTCCCTCCTGGCTGCAGATACATGGCGCCAATCGTAGCCACTGGGATCAGCACGCCTCTGAAATATGGAGCTGATCTGGCTCGATACATGATGTTGCTCAATAAATCTGTTAAAAAAATACATATTTATAAGTAATTGGCTTAAAAACATAAACGATATATTTACAATTAGTATATACTTACAGCCCATGAGCATCCAATCCAAGTACGGTACGGCTGATGGTGGAAGAACTCTCGGAGGAATGTGCCGATCGGCTGGATGATAATACTAACCAGGATTACCATCGATGGCTGGAGAGATCGGAGGCTGTGCGATGTGTGGAGATCCAAACTCTCCATCTCCAAAGCTCAGGATCTGATGTGGCAGGGCTACGTCTCTACTCACTCTATCTGTCGCCGGTAGATCTACCTCGGCCTGTCATACTAAAAATACTAAAGATTCACGAATGTAATTATGATTAATGATTAAATATGTAAAAATATAACATTTATAAAAATAAATTGAATTTGAAAAAACCTCTATGTTTAGTCTATTTCATTTGTTTCATGAAATGTTGGTTCAACATCCGATGCCGTATCTGACTACGATTCAGTTTCATTATCATCGGAAGGAAACCGAACATTTGGATCCGCAATTTCTTGGACATCACCATTTGGATCTCTAAGTGATGTTTCAGGAGCCCTTGTGTCGTCCTCAATTGCATGCATTTTCATCTCATCCTCTTGAAATGCAGGGCACTCGGCTGATTGACTTGATGAACTCTCGTCTAATACGATTGTTGAACGTGGGACGATTTTAGAAACAGCCCACCAATCTTGCTTGTCGTTGCGCAAACTTGGATATCCGCAGTAAAACACTTGCTGAGCTTGGGATGCAAGGATGAATGGTTCATATTTCTGCGATCTTCGTCGATGGTTCACTTCAACTAGATTGTAGTCGTTATGAACCCTTTTGCCCATAGGAACTGTCAGATTGAACCAATCGCAACAAAACAATACGGTTCGTTTAATAGGCCAACCGGGATATTCAACTTCAACCACCTCTACTAACTTTCCGTAATAATCCTGCATGTTTGCTCCAACACTTTCTCCTTTAACACACACGCCCCAGTTCTGTGTGCCTCTTGAAGCTGCTAGTCGTTCAATCTGAAATTTGTACCCATTAACAAAATAGCCAGTAGAGGTTGTTACGGTCTTCAATGGCCATTGCGATAGACATTTAATGAAAATATTGTCGGTTGTGGACCATGAACCATTTACCTATAAATTAATAAGCTATTCACAACCAATTCGAAAAATAAAAGCCATTATTAAAATTGATTGAGTGATACTACTCATAAATTCATAAAACCAGTAAGCGAACTCCATTTCTAACTTCTGCCCAATGGCAATTTGATTGATGTCGGGATTCATCTGTCATTGTCTATCACAATACATCCTTATGGGATGATAAGGATTAAAACTTCTGTTAGCAATTAAATATTGTGGTATATTGTAATTTAAATTAGAAGTTCCAATTAAGCATTGAAGTATACTTACTCAATGTATGGATCGACTTCTCTACAGTTCATTAAGATGTAATAATGTGCTGCATTATACTCCATATCACTAAGATTTCTTGACTTCTGCCCCCCAAATGAACGGCCAATACCTTTAAAAACTGATATTCTACCGTCATTAGGTTCTCCTTCGTCCACACATACGCCATCGTTACAACCAAGATTTTGGCTCCTCACACGGACGTGACCCTCAAAGTAATGCGAGGCAAAAGCTAAAACTTCTTTGACCAAGTGTGCATTACATATAGAACCTTCAACCCTTGCCTTATTACGCACATTATTTTTTAACTTCTTAAGGTACCTATATGTAAAGGTGAGAAAAAAAAATAAACCAATTTTCTTGCAATGAAATAATATTTAAAATGTCAATATATCTTACTGATATATATATTTACCTCTCGAAAGGATACATCCGGCGATACTGCACGGACCAGCTATGCTCGCTTCGTATGGCAAGTAAACCGATAAATGCTCCATTGAGTCAAAAAAACTGGGAGAAAATATTTGCTCCAGCTTGCATAAAATAATTAGAATTTCCTCCTCAAGCCTTGCCATGGATGCAGAAGTAATGACTGCGGCAGATAACTCCTTGAAGAACAAGCTGAGCTCGTCAATGCCTTCCAGACATGGTGCGAAAGCAACTCACGAAAAGCTATAGGAAATAACCGTTGCATGAAAACATGGTAGTCGTGACTCTTCATGCCGAACAACTTGAGCTTATGCATGTCCACACACCTACCGATATTTGAGGCATAACCATCTGGAAATTTTAACCCTCTAACCCAGTTACATAAAACTTCTCGTGAATTTCTGTCAAGAGTGTAACAGGCTTTAGGATAGGTCCCATCGACACTCCTCCTCAAATCACCTCTTCTGCAATACTGATTAAGTTCTTCTCTTGACTTTGCAGTGTCTTTGGTTTTTCCCGGGATGTTTAGCACCGTGTTAAATATGTTATCAAAGAAAATTTTCTCGATATGCATAACATCCAAGTTGTGCCGGATGAGATTTGTGCTCCAATACGGCAAATCCCAAAATATACTCCGCTTCTTCCAGTTATGTTCTTTACATATACGGCCATTTATTCTATCTGCATCTGGTTCCCAAGCATACCTCAACCCCAAATGCTCTAGTATCAAATATATCCGTGCCGGACCTAACCGGTTCGGCGAATTTTGTGACTGCTTTGTTCTTCTGGAAGGCGATCAAGTTATGCCTGTAAGGATGATTGGAGGCAAGAACTTCCTATGATTATCAAACCATGACTGCTTACCACTCTTCTGCAATGTAAATGCATCCGAATCATACATGCAATGAGGGCATGCCAGACGTCCAGCAGTGCTCCAACCAGACAACATTGCATATGCCGGAAGTCACTTATTGTCCACATCAAAGCAGCTCTCATGATGAAATTCTATTTCATAGAAATGTCGTAGGCTATGACTCCTGTTTCCCACAACATTTTCAATTCGGCCACCAATGGTTGCAGGAAGACATCAATCTTTTCCTTTGGATTTGATGGTCCTGGAACCAAAACTGTCAAAAACATTGCAGAATCTTTCATGCACTTCCATGGAGGAAGGTTATATACAGTCAGTATCACAGGCCAACATGAATACTGTTGCCCCGCTTGACCAAATGGTTGGAAGCCATCGGTACAAAGACCTAATCTCACATTCCTTATATCTTCAGCGAAATCAGGATGATTTTCATTGAAATGCTTCCAAGCTTTTGAATCTGATGGATGCCGCATTTCATCCTCTTTAGATTCATGTTTGGCATGCCATCTCATATCAGCAGCTGTAGCCTCAGATCTGTATAATCTCTGCAGGCGTGGAGTAAGAGGAAAGTAATGCATCCTCTTGTAAGGCACACTTTTCCTCCTACTTGTACTAGCTCCCCTTCGCCGTTTTTGTACCTCGATTGCCCACAAATCTTACACCATCTCAGCTCTGAGTCTTCACCCCAATATATCATACAATTGTTCAAGCAACAATCGATCTTATTAACTGGGAGCCCAAGCCCACGCAACAACTTCTTCGTTGAGTAAAAACTGTCTGCTACAACATTATCATTTGGCAAAATTTCCTTGATTAACCCAGCTACAGAATTGAACGCCTTTTCTGATAATCGATGTTCTGCCTTAATATTCAACAACCGAGCAGCCGTAGACAACTGGGAATGACCCTCACAACCAGGATACAATTCTTGATTTGCAGCATGCAACATATCATAAAATTGTTGTGCATCTGGATTTGGTTCTTCCATAAATGTATTCTGATTGAATTCATTACCCGATGCATTCATCACCATTTCTTCATATGTGTTTAAATTCACAAATGGTTCATCTACGGGAATTGACACTTGTTGGCTTGTAACAGCTGCTGGAATTTCCTCTGGTTCACCATGACAGTACCAAACATCGTAATTAGGAACAAACCCCTTTTTACACAAATGCACCTTAACAGTTTCAACATCTCTGTAGGCTTTATTCTGACACCTGTGGAAGTTGCATGGGCACCTAATCCTAGGCCCATCCATCCATTCAGGTTGGCTACATGCAAATGCGATAAATTCTTCCAATCCATTCAGAAAATCTGGATTAAGCAAGCCATCTTTTATCCTTGCATACATCCACGAGCGAGCCCCGCTCATTTTTGACCGACTTATACAATTTATGGTAAACCATTAAAGGAAACCACAATATAAAACTATATTAGCATTACTAAATATATAACTAAATTATTTCTTTTACACAACTAAGGTTAATAACAACATTTAAATCATTTATAACTAAACCAATTTTCTTTTACACAACTAAGGTTCCTACCATGCAAGGCCGGGCCACGGCTACGATCCTTGTCGTGCTAGCAAGGACCGAGGCACAGGTTCATGCTAGGCTAATGCTAGGGCTTGGGTTCGGGCCGGGCCGCAAGGCGGTCCGTTCAATCATGAGACTTCACAAGCAATCAAGTGTCCTAAATTAATTCCACCTTCACTCCATGTCTAAAAGGTAAGGCCCTATCCCATTCAAGAATATTTTTTGTGATATGTTATTCTGCTATTAATTATCATTGATCATTTACGTTGAAATTTCAGCAGCATTTCCCCATATGTTCTCCTAAATGTGTGGCATATATGCCACACTAGGAGAACGTATGAGCAAATACAAACCGCAATCTCAACTAACGATGATTAATAGCAGACTAATATATCGCAAAAAAAATTTTCAAACTGTCCACTAGGACAATTTGAGAATTTGCAAGACTAAGTCTTACAAATTCTCAAACGGGTCTAAAGGTTAGTGCTATGAGAAATAATATGGAAATCCAAAGACAATCGAACTTATGCTTGTTATTCAGAAATTCTTGTCAATTCCGTAATAAACTCATTACATAATTGTATGTGAAAACTAAAATATAAATCATTGAAACTACTAATTTGGTGCTGAAAATTAAATAGAACTACAACAAGACGTTCATTCTAGCATTATATAATTTAATGCATCATTCAATTTGAAGCAGGATGTAAATAATCAAGACATAATATGATATTATAAATCATATTATAATATGATATTATAAAATTATTATAATATCATATTATAATATCAATAAAATTAGAACCCACATATGTCAAATGTTCACCAATAAACTGCCATGCATAATTTAATAGACTGAGAAATTGAACCATGACTATATAAAAATCACTAATCAATTATGATTGAATTAATATAAGTTATGAACTAATATAAGTTAATATATATTATAATATGATATTATAATAAGTTGTCCTAAATTAATTATCATAAACATACTTTTATATTATCATAGTAAATACTATAAGTTAAAGGGATAATAAATTTTATTTTTCTAATTTAATAACAAAAAATCCAAATATTGAATTATATCATAATTTCATATTAATTTATAATGAGTTTATTATAAATATTTTTATGGGTGAAAGTGAATAAAATATTATATCATCACATAATATAATTTTTAATATAATATAGGGGTTTTCTAAATTTAATTGATATAATATATTTGAATAAATTATTAAGATTAAAATATCAAAACAGCTTACTAATAATATTTTAATAATAATAATTAAATAATTTAATCAATAATTTTTAATAAATATTTAATAATAATTTAAGCCCCGTGTTAAATTTTTTTTTCGTGGCCCGGCCATAGTGGCCGGGCCACGACCGGCCATGGCCGCGGCCGTGGTCAGAGAAGACGGGAGGGGGGGGCCAAACCCCCCGTGTTAATTTTTTTTTTCGTGGCCTGGCCACTGTGGCCAGGCCACGACTGGCCACGACCGCGGCCGTGGCTAGAGAAGACGGGAGGCGGGGGGCCAAACCCCCGTGTCAAATTTTTTTTTTCTATGGCCAGGCCACGACCGGCCATGGACGTGGCCGAAGAAGATGGGAGGGGGGGCAAACCCCCTGTTAAATTTTTTTTTCCGTGGCCTGGCCATGACCGCCACGGCCGCGGCCGTGGCCGAAGAAGATGGGAGGGGGGGATTTACCCCCCTTGTTAAATTTTTTTTTTCGTGCCAGGCCATGACCGGCCACGACCGTGGCCGTGACCGAAGAAGACGGGAGGGGGGTGATTTCCCCTTGTTAAATTTTTTTTTCAGTGGCCTGGCCACTGTGGCCAGGCCATGACCGGCCACGGCCGCGGCCGTGGCCGGAGAAGACGGGATGGTGGGGGGGATTCCCCCCCCCTCCCCGTTGTTAAATTTTTTTTTTGTGGCCTGGCCACTGTGGCCAGGCCAGAGCTGGCCACGATCGCAGCCGTGGGCAGAGAAGACAGGAGGGTGGGGGGTTTCCCCACCTGTTAATTTTTTTTTGGTGGCCTGGCCACCGTGGCCAGACCACCGAGTTGCCGGCCACGGCCCTGGCCGGAACAGGAGGGGGGGTGAGAAAAAAAACCCCCTCTCATACTAATTTTTTTTTTTTAACAGGGGGAGGGAGGGAGGGAGGGGTACCTGAAAATAACACTCGCCGGCGAGGTCGTCGGGTGCCGGAGAGTCGCCGGAGAGCCACCGGAGGTGGGGAAGGGAGGAGGAGAAAGGAGAAGACGAAAGGGGGGTTCGGGCTCGTGAGGAGGAAGAAGAGGGGGAGGGTTTTATGAATTAGGATTAGCGACACATAATTGCGTCGCTAATCAGCGCGCTGATTATGCATCGCTGATTGCATCGCTAAGTTGCCGCCAATAGGCATTTTGGCGGAAATTAGCGATGCATTAGATTTGCGTCCCAATATTGCGACGCATTCATGCGTCACAATATTAGTTTTAAATTAATAAACTATTATTGCGACGCATAATGGATGCATCACAATATTAGTTAATTAATTTAAAACTAATATTGCGACGCATCCATTATGCGTCGCAATCTTGCGACGCAAATACAATGCGTCGCAATATTAGTTTTAAATTAATAAACTAATATTACGACGCATTATATATCCGACGATTGTGATCCATCCAAGCCATGATCCCGATCGGCGATGATCGATCCGATCATTGTGATCCATCGATCGGCGACGATCCGACGGTTGCGATCGATCCAAGCCATGATCCTGATCGGCGATGATCGATTCGACCGTTGCGATCCAACCGATCGGCGATGATCGACGGTTGCGATCGATCCAAGTCATGATCCCGATCGGCGATGATCGATCTGACCGTAGATATCCATTCGATCGGCGATGATATCCGACGGTTGTGATCGATCTAAGCCATGATCCCGATTGGCGATGATCGATCCAACCATTGCGATCCGTCCGATCGGCAACGATCTGACGGTAGCGATCGATCCAAGCTATGATCCCGATCTGCGATGATCGATCTGACGGTTACGATCCATCCAATCGCGATGATATCCGATGGTGGCGAGCGATCCAAGCCAGGATCCCGATTGGCGATGATCGATCCGACCATTGCGATCCAACCGATCGGCGATGATCCGACGGTTGCGATGATCCAAGCCATGATCTCGATTGGTGATGATCGATCTGACGATTGCGATCCATCCGATCGGCGACGATATCAAACGGTTGAGATCGATCCAAGCCATGATCCCGATCGGCGATGATCGATCCGACTATTGCGATCCATCCGATCGGCGACGATATCAGACGGTTGCGATCGATCCAAGCCATGATCTCGATCGACGATGATCGATCTCCGACGGTTGCCATCCAACCGATCGGTGACGATCCGACGGTTGTAATCGATCCAAGCCATGATCTCGATCGGCGATGATCGATCCGATGGTTGCGATCCATCCGATCGGCGATGATATCCGATGGTTGCGAGCGATCCAAGCCATGATCCCGATCAGCAATGATCGATCTGACAGTTGCAATCCATCCGATCGGCGATGATATCCGATGGTTGCGAGCGATCCAAGCATGATTCCGATCGGCGACGATCGATCCGATCGTTGCTATCCAACTGATCGACGACGATCCAACGGTTGCGATCGATCCAAGCCATGATCCCAATCGGCGATGATCGATCCGACCGTTGCGATCCATCCGATCGGCAACGATATCAGACGGTTGTGATCGATCCAAGCCATGATCCCGATCGGCGATAATCGATCCGACCGTTGCGATCCAACCGATCAGTAACGATCCAACGGTTGCGATCGATCCAAGCCATGATCCGATCGATGATGATCGATTCGACGGTTGTGATCCAACCGATCGGCGATGATCCGATGGTTGTAATCGATCCAAGCCATGATCCTGATCGGCGATGATCAATCCAACGGTTGTGATCCATTCAATCGGCGATGATATCCGACGGTTGCGATCGATCCAAGCCATGATCCCGATCGGCGATGATCGATCCGACCGTTGCAATTCATCCGATCGGCGATGATATCAGACAGTTGTGATCGATCCAAGCCATGATCCCGATCGGCGATGATCGATCCGACGGTTGCGATCCAACCAATCGGCGATGATCCGACGGTTGCGATCGATCCAAGCCATGATCCCGATCGACGATGATCGATCTGACGATTGCGATCCATCCAATCGACGACGATATCCGATGGTTACGATCGATCCAAGCATGATCCTGATCGGCGATGATCGATCTAACCATTGCGATCCATTCGATCGGCGACGATATCCGACGGTTGCGAGTGATCCAAGCCATAATCCTAATCGGCGATGATTAATCCGATCGTTGCGATCCAACCGATCGGCAATGATCTGACGGTTGCGATCGATCCAAGCCATGATTCCGATCGACGATGATTAATCCGACCGTTGCAATCCATCCGATCGGCGACGATCCGATAGTTATGATCGACCCAAGCCATGATCCCGATCTGCAATGATCGATTCGATGGTTGCGATCCATCCGATCAGCAACGATATTCGACGATTGCGATCGATTGAACCCATGATCCCGATCGGCGATGATCGATCCGAAGGTTACGATCCAACCAATCGGTGACGATCCGACGGTTGCGATTGATCCAAACCATGATCCCGATCGGCGATGATCGATCTGACGGTTGTGATCCATCCAATCGGCGATCATATCCGATGGTTGCGATCGATCCAAGCCATGATCCCAATCGGCGATGATCGATCCGATGGTTGCGATCCATCTGATCGGCGACGATTTGATGGTTGCGAGCGATCCATGCCATTATCCCGATCAATGATGATCGATGACGGACACTGCCATGGCCGAGAAGAAAGGGGGGAACTACTTTATATTTTTTGTTATTTTTTTTTCACAGGAGGGGTTGTCAAACCCCCCCCCCCTTTTTTTTACTGGCAGCCTGGCCACCGTGGCCAGGCCACGGCCGTGGTTGCCGACCACGACCACGATAAAAATTAAATTTATTTTTATTTTTTTTATTATATGCGTCGCTAAATTAACGATTTATTTTTTAATTTTCTGGGTTTTTGCGTCGCTATATTAAAACTTAATTTTTTTTATTTTTTGGTATATGCATCGCTATTGCGTCACTAAATAGCGATGCAATCATTGCATCGCTATATTAACGAAATTTTTTAATTTTTTAGGTTTTTGCGTTGCTAATGCATCGCTATATTGCGACGCATATGTTGCGTCGTAATATAGCGATGCAATATTATGTCGCTATATTAAAAATTAATTTTTTTATTTTTTTGGTATTTGCATCGCTATTGAGTCGCTAAATAGCGACACAATCATTATGTCGCTAAATAGCAACGCAATCATTGTGTCGCTATATTAACAAAATTTTTTAAATTTTCTAGGTTTTGGCATCGCTATATTGCGATATAGCGATGCATCATTGCATCGCTATATTAAAAATTTAATTTTTTTTATTTTTTGTTATATGTGTCGCTATTGCATTGCTATTTAGCGACGCAATCGCTGTGTCGCTATATTAACAATTTTTTTAATTTTTTAGTTTTTGCGTTGCTAATGCGTCGCTATATTAAAAATTATATTTTTTTATTTTTTGTTTTATGCATCGCTATTTAGTGACGCAATCGCTGCATCGCTATATTAATAATTTTTTTTAATTTTCTGGTTTTTGTGTCGCTAATGCGTCGCTATATTGCGACGCAACATTTGCGACGCAATTATGCGTGTTGCGTCGCAATATAGCGATGCATAATTGCGTCGCTATATTAAAAATTATATTTTTTTATTTTTTTATTATATGCGTCGCTATTGCATCGCTAAATAGCGACGCAATAACTGCGTCGCTATATTAACGATATTTTTTTAATTTTTTAGTTTTTGCATCGCTAATGCATCGCTATATTGCGACATTTTTATTGCGTCGCTAAAAGCGTTGCTATTTGTTTTTCTCGCTGAGTTGTCGCAATTTGATTACAATTTAGGGACGCAAAAATGCGTCGCTAAATTGGCGTCGCTATTTCTGAATTTTCATGTAGTGTTAAGCTCTTGGAAGGCTCTATTGACGGCTTTGGTCCATTTAAAATCTCCCTTCCTAATACAATTGGTAATGGGTGCGACTATCGTACTGAACCCCCTAATGAATCTCCTATAGAAGGTAGCTAGGCCATGCAAACTACGAACTTCATGGATACTAGTAGGCACTGGCCACTCAACTATGGACTTGATCTTCTATGGGTCAGCCGACACTCCTTCAGGGGTCACAACAAATCCTAACAAAACAACTCTATGGGTCAAGAAATCACACTTTTTGAGGTTAGCATAGAGATTATCATTTCTAAGGACGTGACATACTTGCCTAAGGTAGTCTAGATGGTCTTTCTTGGTCATACTATAAATCAAGATGTCATCAAAACAGACTACAACAAATTTTCCTATGAACATCCTAAGAACTTGGGTCATGATCCTCATAAATGTACTCGATGCATTGGACAAGCCAAAAGGCTTCACTACCCACTCATATAGGCCATCCTTAGTTTTAAATATGGTCTTCCACTCATCCCCGGGTCTAACTCTAACCTGATGATAACCACTTTTAAGGTCAATCTTTAAGAATGTGGTTGCACCAGCCATCATGTCTAACATGTCATCTAGACGGGGTATGAAAAATCTATATTTGATGATGATCTTATTGATAGCTCGACTGTTTACGCACATCCTCTATGTACCATCTTTCTTAGGGGTTAATAGGGCTGGAATAGCACAAGGACTCAAACTTTCCCTAATAAACCCTTTTTTAAGTAACTCTCCAACCTGTTTCAGCAACTCAAGATGTTCGGCTGGGTTTATCCTATAGTGGGGTAGGTTGGGCAAAGTGGCTCCCGGGACTAAGTTAATGGCATGTTGAAGTCAGAAAGGTCTTCGAAAAAGACATCTTTAAATTCTTTTAAATTTTTTCTAACTTTCTAAGGGTGTTCTATGGGGGTCGGATCTTGGGTTTCCTTAGCTGTCAATATCCAAACGGTGAACCTTCATTAATTTCTTGTTCTAATTCCTTAGCATTAATTAGGTTCAATTCCTACTTCTTCTCTTTTAATGGACTCAAACCCCTCTTAATGTCATACTTAGGTGGGATAGGGTAAACCATAATTTTCTTTCCATTATAATTAAAGGAACACGAATTTGATCGGCCAAAAAGGATCGCATCACGGTCGAACAACCAAGGCCTACTCAGAATAAGACTGCTTACTCCTATGGATAAGACATCACACCATATCTTTTTCTGATAAGACTGGAACTAGGTTTGGACTGGGCATTTCATCTTGATAGGTATGGAGGTAGAATCTATCCATGACACTTTATAGGGGTTAGGATATGGAACAGGTGTTAATCCTAGAGTCTTGACTGCACTGGATGAATTGGCATTAACACAACTTTCACTATCTATGATGAGTTTGCAAACCTTATCCTCTATCTTGAGAAAAGTCTATAGTCATACGCCAATCCTCTTGAACTTTGGTTTGAGACAGAATGCACCTTACAACTCCTGATAGGTCGAGCTCCGTGGATTCCTTCCTCCCTCATACTTCTCAACTAAATTCAATCCAGCCTCATAAATTTCTTCCTCGCATTCCTCACTAGGCTCGTGATTTTCTTTCTTAAACTCACCTATGTGTAAGGACTTGGCAGGACATTAGCTAGCGAAGTGGCCTATCTTATGACACTTAAAACATACGAGTTGGAAATAGGGGTCCTATAGGTTTCGGGTGCCTTACCCTTATCATATGATCTGTTTACTAGGGTGCCTAGGTTGGGTCTACTATTTGGGGCTTAATTGGGTCCTAGTCTCTGGGTTGGGGTATTAGTCCTAGAAGGTTTTTGTCGACGAAACATGGGTTGTCTCTAAAACCTCTCATAATTTCTAACAACTTTGCAAGCTTGCTCCAGATCATTGACTTCTTTCAAACATAGTTTCTTGTGAATATCTTCCCATAGACCAGCTCTAAACCTAAACAGGGTGGCCTCTTCCAACTCAACAATGTGACATCTCAGGATAAATTTATCAAATTTCTCAATGTACTCAGAAATGGTTTTGTTGCCTTAGCTTAACCTTTGCCATTGGTCTACGAGTTGCTTTTGGTAGGACATGGGTGTATACTTCTCTCTTAGTCTAACCTTTATGGCTCTTTAGGTGGTTATAGGAACATCACCTCTCGTTTAATCAACATCTTAATATTCCTCCAGTATAAACTAGCCTATCGAACTAATCTAAGTTTGGAAAATTTATATTTTCTCTCTTTGGTCATCTCGTACCACTCTAAATATTGATCCATTTCACATTCCCAATCGACATACACCTTGGGGTCTAAACTTCCATCAAAAGTGGGTGCTTCTAATATGATATTCCTAAGAATTCTCTCATCTAAATCCATAATATCAGAATTGGGTCTTCTATGGTAGTACTCTGGATCATGGTTTGGGACTCTTCTAGGCTCAGGATGTGGGGTAGATAGATGAGGGTCTAACTCAGGCTCAGTCATGATCTCACGACTCTCCTCTAGGGATTTCACTCAGTCATTCAACAGAGTCAACTGCTCAGTAATGGTCCTAAGCATGGCTCCAAAATCATTATCCATGGGTGGTTCTAATGGTGACTGACTCTAACTTGGTTGGTATAGGGCTCTTGATCTAGTGGTCATGCATGATTAAAGTAAGCACACAAATGACTCAAGACTGATTCGTACTATAGTTTACTAGATCTAGCCGTCTAAGTAAAGTGAGTCAACTAAGTCATAACCACGATAACAAGTATGCTGTCCACTGGCCGGTAAGAGATGGGATTGTGGGAGGCTCCCTCTGCTCTCATAGAGACCTAATTAAAGAACCACAAGTCTACTTAAGGTATTTGTTGTTTGACCCTAAGCCCTAGACACCAGCTTCTAGACACAAATGTTGACTTGGGTGTAACTAGTTTTTCCCAAGTTAAGTTGAACTGAACTCGTGGGTGTCCCTAATGCTCAATTAAGTGCTACTCGATTTTAAAATTAAGGCTTAGGTTCACAATGCAGGTTGGTGGTTTTCTGGGCCAAGAAAGGGTAATGAAATCCCCACCTTATCTTAGATGCTCGGTGCCCTTAAATAACTTAAAAAAGATGAACACTTAAGACATAAATTAGCATGTCAGGTCCTCAACCAGAAAGATTCACGTTTGGCCTTGGCTCATTACTCCCATGGGTCATAGATATATTTGCATATACCCGCTCAGGAGGCATGACACTTTAGGTTTCAGGAATGCAACAATATAGAATTTCAGCAGGGTTTGATTTCAGCACCAGCAGATTGCAGAAAATCTCAGAAAATAATAGTAATGTCTAACCTATGCTCTCATACCAAGATTGATGCAGCACAAGGGCAGAGGATGATTATGCAGTCAATAAACTAATGAAAATTAATTTTTTAAGTATTTAAAAGATGGCTAATTCACTCGAAAATAAGAGAAAGAGTAAGAGAGCAGATTATGTGATGTAAAAAGTAACGGTTCGGGAATAGACTTTTAGAAAAAATGAGGAAGCGTACCAAGAAAATCAAGAATTGAGAAACTCCAGAGAAGACATGCTCATGAACTTTCACAGAATCAGAATCATAGAGTAAGGGAAAGATAGATTTACCCGACGATGATGCATTCTTAGTGTTAGTAGAAGATCTCTCACTAGTGGGTAGGATTTCTGGATGAGAAAACTATCTTCTATGTGAGGCTCCTTGATCTTGATTCAGGGGAAAAGAAGGCATCCTCAGCTTCGAAGATGAATCTAGAGAGGAGCGACGGCTTTGGAGAGAGAGAGTGGTGACCTTGGAAATAACTCGAGAGAGGGGCGATGGTTTTGGGATGAAGGGAGGGCGGCGGTTATGAAAATAAATCAGGAGAGGGGCGATAGTTTTTTGGATGAAGAAAGGGCGGCGGATATGGTTCCATATATGGATGCTTAGAATTTAGGGGGGGATGGTGGTCGGTTAAGATGGTATGAGGATTAGGGTTTTTTTGGTGAAGCTTGGTAGAGGAGATATACTAGACTAAGGTTTGGTAGTAAGAATACTTTGGCTTCATACCTAACTTCCTCACGAAGGATCAATTGCTCAAGATAACGAAAATTTGGCCTCATGCCTAACTCCCTTATGGAAGATCAATTGCTCAAGGCACCGAAAATTTGGCCTCATGCCTAACTCTCTTACGGAGGCTTAATTGCTCAGGGCAATGGAAATAGAACTTGAGAAAAATAAATTTTCATATATTCATATTCTTTTCTTTAATCATTTCAAGAAAAGGATTTTATAGACCTCTCATGCCATTATAAGGTAAGTGCAACAATTAGAATAATAAATGATAGGGATTACAAAATATGGTAGAATTGCAGAGCAAAAGTCTTTTTCCCTTCATTTGATTTGACCAAAATAGTAGCAGCAATATATAGTTCCAATTGGAGGCGAGGGACCACAAGTAAAGAAGGAAGCTTTGAGGTAACATCATTCTTTCTTTTCTTTTATGAACAAGGTCCTATATAGGGCGCGCGCAAGATCCTTTCCAGAATGGTTGAGATGCTGATATTTATTTTCATTAAAGCATAGTAGGGGACCACTGATTTCTTCCTTATGTGACGCCCAAGGTTGCCAACATTGTAGGTGGCGACATGGATGGAGAAGATTGAATCCACATCATCAATCCAGATGAAAACGGATCTAATAAAGGGAGAAGATTGATTCCATGTCATCAATTCTGGTGTAGGCGGATCCAATTCATGCAGAGCTTCAAGGGTAGGGCATGAATAGGTTGGAGAAGATCGGATGGTTGTCTAATACAGCCTAATATGGGGGGGGGGGTTCTTCTGAATATCTTCAGCAGGGTTTCAACAAGAGTAATACACTTTCCTTGAATTATTATAGGACTCAAATAAAATGAAAATGCATGACCTAAATATTGGACTAAACTAAACTTGACTGACTCAGTAACAGACTGGACTCAACCAACTAGGAAAGAAAGAAAAAATTATGGAACTTCTAAGGTTCATAGATCTAAATGAAACCCTGCAGCCTTTTTCTCACTCTTACTCCTACACCAAAACCCGAATCCAACGGTCAAATGGAGGAGCATTACAACTGCAAAATGATGATTTAAAACCGAAAAAAATCAGCCACGAAACCTTTGGGGATGGAAGGGGATGGGGACGAAGACGTACCTTCGGTACTGTGCACTTTCATACCTGAGGTGGATCGGAAGCCTACAACTCCGGGACATCATTGGATAGCTTCTGGAAGCCGAGATTGGTCGCCGATGAGATCGCCGCTCTCAAACCCTAGTTTCGGGGAATGGATGAAGAACGAGGCTTCACGAGCTATTTTTCTTTTTTTCTTCCATGATTGCTTTTGGAATACATTGATTGAGAATATATGCTATTCTATGGGATACCATGGAATAGCAAAATGAAAATACCAGCATTGATGAAAATAATTTTTTTATGAGGCTCATATGCTTTTTTACAGTTGTTTAAAGGAATAAGATGGAATAACATCCTATTCCAAACGGAAATAGGATATTCAAACACAGCCAAAGAGTTTTCCGCTGAGCTTCGGAATCTCTGCCGACCACAAAGAAAAAGCAATTGGCATTGGGAGTGTAACACAACTTTTTTTGGAAATTTAGTCACCTTTCTAGCGTTTTAAATGAAAAAGAAGCGACAAAGAGATTCTCAAGAGATAAGTTTGGAAGAGAATGAGAATCCTAGAAGCAATTTCTCGATATATCAGTTTTAAAAAAATGAAGGGGATGTCAACATCTCGAAAGATAGATCATGCGCCAAGCATGATCGAACTCAAACCCCATTAACATTATATAATAATGATATAATTTATAATAACTCAAGCTGCTGTAATAATCCAAAAAAAATTCAAATACCTCAACCTTAAAGGGAGAAGAAAAATAAAAGAAACAAAGTCATTAATAATTTATTTAATAAGATAAAATATAGACTACCATCCTTATCAAATTGCATTTTTTAATTAAAATGTTATACTTAAAATGCATTTTATTTATTATTATAAAAAGAGACACAATATTAACGATATTTTTTCATGTTTAGAAACCTATTTTAAAGAGATTTTGAAACTTAAAATCTATGAAATTACTAGCAATTTTCTTAAGTTTTTCTTAATTTGTTGAGTCTCCAATTTATTGAATAGGCACTGATTTTATATTTGATGATAATTTTTAATTTTTTAATGTAGATGAATATCAAAGATCATTGACATGTATATGAAAAAACAAAAAACAAAAAACAAAAGCTTTGAATGAAACATACGATGATTTAATGTAATATTTTTAAATATATCTGTTGCCGTCGGGATCTGTTATTCGTCTTGGGCGCGGTCGGTCTCCTAGGCGGACCTGCACAGAAGTCCTCGCGCGAGAGGCGTTGGGGGTAGCCCTCGCGGAAGACCCTCCGACGCTCAAGTCAGTAGGAATCGGTGAGCAACAAAAATGGGGAGAGGAATCTCTCCAGGAAGTCTCTCCAGGGGTAGCCGATCGGGAGCTCCAGGGGGGCACCGACGAGCAGTGGAGGAGAGTGAGAGTGAGAGTGAGAGTGAGCCAGGGGCTGTAAGCGCATACCTGAGAGAATCTGGGGGTGTCGTATTTATAGGCAATCACTTGGATCTTGAGCGCCTTCTGGAAGGTTCGAAGGTTGTTAGGATACGGGAACAATTCGAATTCGGTCGTTGCAAGGCCGGTGGGATCCGTATCTTGTTTGTTGAAGGATCGACGGCTGGAAGAACTCTTTGATGGCCCAGGATCTGATAGATGCATGGGTCCCAGGCAGTTATACTAGACCCTAGCCCACTCCTCGACATGATCTTTTGTTCGGGATTCTGTTATGATGAGCCTATGCTCTCCCGCGTCGGGTTCCACGGAGGTGAGTGTCAAGTCACGGATCGCTCATGGGAGCCGAGCTATGGGAAGCTCGGGGGAGCCGAGCTATAGGTAGCTCGAGGAGAACCGAGCTATAGGAAGCTCGAGGGAGCCGAGCTATAGGCAGCTCGGGGAGAGTCGAGCTATAGGTAGCTCGGGGAAGCCGAGCTATAGGAAGCTTAGGGGAGCCGAGCTACGGGAAGCTCGGGGGGGCCGAGCTATAGGAAGCTCGGGGGAGCCGAGCTATAGGTAGCTCGGGGAGCTCGGGGAAAGCCAAGCTATAGGAAGCTCGGGGGAGCCGAGCTACGGGAAGCTCGGGGGAGCCAAGCTATAGGTAGCTTGGAGGAGCCGAGCTATAGGTAGCTCGGGGAGCTCGGGGAAAGCCGAGCTATGGGTTGCTCGACCTGTTGGACCACATAAGTTTAGCTCGTTCCTCGGGGGCATATTGTAGTGGGCGAGGGGAAGGGGCTGATCTTAGCCCCTTCGCACGGTTATCAATGTAATGACGATTCTACCCCTCATCACATGCCCCCCACTCCCTAGTTCGAAGCGTAGGTTCGGGCGTAGGGAGTATAGACCTAGGTGGCGTGATCCGAATGGGGGAACACATATTTGACAGCCTGCGCAATGATGCTCTAATTAATGCCGTGGGGCCGTCTTGCCTTTTCGAGGTGGATCCGTCATTCCTTAGGGGCGAAGGTAATGGCTGGGGAAGCGCCGCATGAAAAATCTCGATTTCCACGGCGCCCGCAGGGGCAGTCCCGGACGCCTAGGTCGAGGTGCCTCACCCTCACCCTAAGGCGGTTTCAATTGGAAAAAATGGGGTCATGGCGGCTCTATCCCTATTTATAGTCCCCTTTTCGCTTTCCCTTAGAGAACTTTGTCTCCCCGTTCTTGCTGCAATCTTGCTCAGCATCTCTTGCGATTGAAGATATAGTGAGCCCAAGTGACCAAGCTTCGGAGGTGACCTTGGTGGATTTAGAACGGATGCGCCGCTTGTACAAGATCCCCCAGGATGTCGTCCTATTGCTCCCGACGGTTGAGGATAGGGTGACATCCGGATTAGGGGATGGGGCGTTCTGTTATGAGGAAAGTTTGAGGGCAGGTCTCTGGTTCCCTCTTCATCCGTTGGTGCAGGAGGTGATGAAGTTCTACAATATATGCTTCACCATGGTGGCTCCCAACAGTTGGCGCAACCTTATCGGGTTTATCTCGTTGTGCAAACACCTCGGGGTGACTGCGACCCTTTCGATATTTAGGGTGTGTTTCAATCTGGTCTTCGGGAGGGCCTCAGAATGGCCTTACATCGGTCCCCGAAGATCCTTCAAGATGATATCGGATAACCCGTCATCGATAAAGGAGTGGAAGTCGCGGTTCTTCATAGTCGGGGGGAACATTGGTTTGGACTTCCCTCGGGTATGGGGGCAGTACGTGAAGGATCCAGAAGTGCACCCAGAATTAATTGATTCGGAGAAAAGGGATTTGATTGTGCTGCACGGCAGTCAGGCGCTCCCAGCCAGCGTTCTCCTATCAGAGGATGCTCTCTTTGCGGCCGGATTGAGCCTTGTTGATCCTCGCGGTGAGTATTACCCCATAGTTGATAGTTTAGCGTGGCTCCATCTTTGATTTCTGTGCGAACTAACGGGCGAATCATATTGCCCCTACAGCCGAAAGGTTGGCGCTCGCAGACCAGATGAGGGAGGAGCTGGGAAAGTGCCGCAGGAGATCTAGCTCCAGCAGCAAGCATCGGTCCGAGAAGAGGTCTCGCCCTTCCGGCTCCCGCTCTAGGGGGATCGGGGGAGACGGTGATAGTCGGTGCTCCTCGTCGCCGCGGGCTGAAACTACCGAAGTTCCGGTGGTGCACGATCTTTCGGCGCCGGAGGAGGGTCTGTCCAGGGGCGAAGACCGGAAGTTGCGGGGGTTTCAGAGGAGGCTACTGAGGTTTCCTCCCCCCCCCCCCCATTGTTGTTTTGTCCGACGATGGCGAAGGAGAAATGTCGGTTGGCTTGGGGGCCCCCGTGGGTGAGGCGGTTCGGTCTCCCTCACTGGAGGCCAGTGGCTCGGCGAGGTTACAGGAGGAGGTGGGAGCGACCTCCGCTTCCATCGAGGCGGGGGAAGAGGTTGCGGCTGTTGAGGTTCAGCCTGGGTCGCCGATAGGAGAGCCAGCGGGCGACGAGGAGATGGCCGAACCTGCTGAACCAATAACCGAAATTCACGGGGGGGCTTTCTGGTGAAGGCCTTCTGCCGAGGCACATGAGGCTCCGGGGGGAGCTGAAGTTCATGAAGAGTCTGTTGTGGACAGGGGGATTCCTGAGGAGATAGAAGCAGAAGAAGAGGAAGAAGGAGAAGGAGGGGAGCCGGCGAGCGAAGGGGGTGCTCTGGCTGGGGCTCTCCTCGCCGGAGTTGAAACACCCGAAGCTTCTCAAGCGAGGGCCCTGGTGGCGGAAGCTGGCCTATCGAGAAGCTCATGGGTCACAGGTGTTCTGGCTGGCTCCCTGGGCACGGACTTCCACTCACGCGACCCGAAAGTGAGCGCCAGGTTCTACGCTCTGATGCGGTCTGCGTTCCAAGGGGAGGAGAGTTCTTCAACAGGAGGGGGTCATTCGGAGGACCTTGTTGAGATAGCCTTCTGCCGCTCTGGGGTGCCGAGTGAGGCTTTTCTTCTTCCCGAGATTGACGATCTTGCTCTCACAAGGATCGCCACAGACTATGCGTCTCGGGTAGGTTGTCGCACCGAAGTTAGGTCTTTAGTCGATTAGTTTGACTATGTTTTTATATGTGTGATCCTTTTTTGCAGAGTGCCCTGATTATGAGGGCGCTAAAATGGTGCTTGCATCTGGCTGTCGGAGCTTGGGATCGGGCCCGCTACGAGGCTGATCACTTCAAGGAGAGGGCGGGTTCGACTGACAAACTCTCTCGAGCCCTGGTGGTCCTCCAGAGGGAGCTCGGGGTGGCTCACAGGATTCTTGCGGTTGAGAAGGAGAGAGCCCCTTGACTCACCG
Source organism: Calamus simplicifolius (assembly GCA_900491605.1). Taxonomy (NCBI): domain Eukaryota; kingdom Viridiplantae; phylum Streptophyta; class Magnoliopsida; order Arecales; family Arecaceae; genus Calamus; species Calamus simplicifolius. The sequence continues at coordinate 711,610 of UESW01004273.1, forward strand.
TACAGGTTGGTGAACTCCAGCGGGAGCTTGGGGAGACCCACAGGATTCTTGCGGTTGAGAGGGAAAGAGCCTCTCAACTCACCATACAGATTGGTGAGCTCCAAGGCTTCCGCGAGCAATCCAAGAAGGCTAGTCTGGAGCTTTCTCAGGCCAGGGCGGAGCACGAGAGCAAGGTTAAATCCATGCAACTATTCTTTGATAAGAGGTAGGACCAGCTGAAAGCCAGCCACGCCAAAGATAAAGTCAGCTGGAGCAAAAGGCTCGAGGAAGAAGAGCATAAATGCCGGCGGCAGCAGGACCACCTCACCCGCCTAAGCAAAGAGCTCGCCGATACAAAGGACCGGCTAAAGTGGTCGGATGAACGAGCTGCCCGACTATCTGACGAGCTTGACTTTGCCCGTCAAGAAATTGGAGATACCCAGTTCCGGGTGGATGAGCTAAAAAAGAGCCTTTGCAAGAACCAATCGGCTAAGTCTAGGGCTCTCAACAGGGTCCACGTGCTGGAGGGTGAGCTAGCCCGGCGGGAGGAGCAGGTAGGGCGCTATTAGTTTCACTCATTTTGATCTTTCGACTTTTGCTTTACTTGGCTTTTTGCCTGTAGTTGAACAGGGTGAGCCAGGAATTTCAGGGGCGGTTAGCAGCGTTCGAAGAGGAGGTGGCCTCGAGGCACCGAAGGATCTTCAAACTGAAGAGGAAATTAGCTGAGGCAAATGCGTGGGCCTCTTCGACGGTGGAGGAGTACAAGAAATCCACCGAATTTACCGACGAACGCAGGGTGGCCTGCACCGATGCATTTCAGCTGGGTGGAAGATGAGGCGCGGGCTAAGGTTGCCCAGGCTTATCCTGACCTGGACCTGTCGTGCCTGGAAGCCAAACATTATGAAGTGTACACCCCGGGGGTCGAGGAGGATGAGTATAGAGAAATATTTGATGTCGACCTCGAAGCTATTCTGGGAGTTGATGCGACTACCGATGTATCAAGTCGTGACACCTTCGAGAAGGGGGGGCCAAGCGAAGCCCCTGCTGATGTTGCCGCAAGAGATGCTGGGATTGACCCCAAGTCCTGACCCTTTGGGGGACTATATGTGATTTTCCTTTCTTTTGTTTTATAGTTCGACTGGAAGTCAATAAATGAATCAACCGTTTTTCATTCGCTTGTCTTCCCTGGGTGGTTTCCTATCTTGAATTTTGGAGGAACATCCTAATAGAGGCCAAGGCATAGGGATTGTCTCGACGAAAAGGTCAGACGACAATGTAGCCTGGTATAAAAGGAGGTTGAGAGACGATTTAACTCGGCTTAGGCCGAATGACGCGGTGGTTCGACCAAGTCTGAAGAATGAGATAATTTTTAAGGGCCGAGGGACAAAGTAACTCGGCTAGGGCCGAGGAACGAAATGGCTCGGCTAGGGTCGAGGGACAAAGTAACTCGGCTAGGGCCGAGGAATGAAGTAACTCGGCTAGGGCCGAGGAATGAAATGGCTCGGCTTGGGCCGAGGGACAAAGTAGCTCAGCTAGGGCCGAAGAATGAAATGGCTCGGCTTGGGCCGAGGGATAAAGTAGCTCGACTAGGGCCGAAGAATGAAATGGCTCAGCTTGGGCCGAGGGACAAAGTAGCTCGGCTAGGGCCGAGGGAGTTCGTTTTATTAGTGATCAAACTGAGATTGCATCCTTGATGAAAAGAGGGGAGTTCGTCCCCGAACTGAGGGTTCGCTGAATCATCGCTGCCATCTCCTTATCTCTATTTATTACCCCTACCAGTGTTTTGTCTTTTCCAAGGCGGATCGATTCTCGTTTTATCGAAGTAGGTGGTACGGCCCTGTGGCTAGCAAAAGGTCGCTTGGCAATTTTCGGCGAGCTTTTGTTATGTTAACCTTTTCCAACATAGGTTGCTTTGGCATGCGATGTTAGTGCTCGTTTGCCATTGGAGGATGTCATTTTTGCAGGACAATCTCTCGGATCTGCCAGTATCTGCAAGGTCGGCGGACAGTTTTATGCATTAAAAGCTCGTGATCCGGGGTCAGAAGTAATCTTTTGGCATGCGTCATGGTTCGGGCGACGTGTCTGGCACGCATTGGGGGGCATTGTTTTCATTTTAGGAGGCCATGTGGTGGCGTAGGCTTGGCGTTTTAAGTCCCGGGGCTTTCTGATAGCTGTTCCTGGCTCGCCTCTGCTTATAAAAAGGGGGAAAGAGGGGTGTGTTGGGCCATCCCAAAATTTTCTTTCCTGTGAATCATGAAGATACTCATGATGCATGTTTCTCCAAGGTTTATTGCGGAAGAACCGAGCTTGTCCCCTAGAAGTCGCCGCTATCCCCCGGATAGCTGGGGTGACAAAGGAGCCGCTGGAGGGTGGCTTGCCCTCAAGAAAGGACCTTCAGAGATTGTATGGAGAGCGCACAAGAGGTCCGCAGGGATCGCACGGAGAGCGCACATATACGCTTCCTGTGTGTCCTTTGTGGTTCCCCTTTGGGGACGTACGGTAGGAAGTGTATGCGGGCTCCCCATGGGTTGATTGAATTTCGCCTCCTCCCCTGGTTTGGATTCATGGGCTTGCCCGCCGAGGGAATCTTTCACCACATGGGGAGGGGGTGATGGTGTGTCGCCTGCGGGTACTTGCCTTTGAGTTTGGGCAAGGTGGAGCGGTACACACCCGATTTGGGGGAGCGCTCTGGTGCCAGGGTCTGCGAGCTTCCTTCCTACTCGTCGGGGGGCCTCTCGGTTGGGTGGTTTGGGGTAATATCCCGTCCACCCTTTTCGATTATTCTGATATCCCGGTTGGGTCGCCGAGATATCATTATTTACCGAAGCTGGCCGCAACGGTTGGTCCATGTCGTCCGCCCATTACCGGCTCGGGCTGATCGTTCGTGGTTTGTCTGATTTATCAGTCCGGACGCTGAAGCATCACAGTTGCCCGGATTTGCTTTGGAGCAGTTTGCCCGAGTTTTGTACCCGTCTTTATTTTATGCATTTCAATGCTCTTGTAATGCCTCTCAGGCGGTTGTAATCGATTTCGATGGCAATGAAATAAAGAAAGTTTTGTTCTTTTTCTTAATTTCTGTCTCTTTTGCGCCAAGAGTTGTTGTTGTTGGCGACGAAACGAGGTATAAGGACATCTCGTTCGTTTTGGACGAGGATCCCGCGCTATCCGAGCCAGTCGGGGCTCGTAAGCCGCCCAAATCCAGACGGAAATTTGGAGATTGTTCGGCGGTAGAACATATTCCTTGACTCTGGCCGAAGCTCGGAGATTTATTACTCGACCTTATTGGGATTCAGAGATTTGTGGCCCGGCCCTGCTGAGGTTTGGAGAATGGTTACTCGGCCTAGCCGAGGTTCGGAGAATGGTTACTCGGCCCAGCCATGGTTCAGAGATTTAGAGCTTAGAGAGATGACTTAGTCGCCACCGTGAGTCATGATACCTGGTCCCTGTGAGACTCGGTGAGGAGTGTCAAGGCGGAACGGGCGGCGCATGGGTATGCCCATCATTTATGATTTGGCCACTCCCGAGGGTGTGAATTATCGTCAGGTGCCGACGCTCTTTCTTTTTCGCATTTTCCAAAGGGCAGCCGATTTGAGGCAGCTTGGAGGAGTATTGAGGGCATTTACTGCGAGGGCCCGGCAGATCGGGTGGAACCCTCTTTCTAGGAAAGGAGGGGAGTTCCCGAATAGTTCGTCGACGCTTACCGATTTTCCTCAGGAGGGGGCACGGCCCTTCGGGTCCTGCGGTCGCCAGTTAAAGCGGCGACACGTGGCAAATTCCCATGGGTCGGTATTTATGACCCGACTGATCAAGATACTCGCCTGAGGAGTATAAATACGGATGAGTGGGGTGCTAGTGTTTACCATCCTTTCGGTTAGTCTTTAAACAACTTCCGATATGGCTTCTCAAGGTGGGGGATAATCGTCCAACGGCGGTCATAGAGGTTCTCAAGGGGATCGCACCGCCGTGCTGGTCGACGCTATGTCCTTGGCGTCCGCCTTCGCAAGCCCTGAACGGCTCGAGAAGGCAGTTGAGGAGTACCTCGCCGTTTCCATGAGGGAGGCTAAAGCCCTTCGCCGGGTCGTGAACCAGCAGAAGGAGGAGATAGCATCCCTCCACCAACGAGTCGCCGAGCTGTCCCGGCGTTTGGAAGACTCGGCTACACCTGGCGGGAGACGTTAGGTCCCTGTGAGGGCCACTTTCTTTCTTTTTTTTTTCTCCTTTCCTTTTTGTATTTACTTTTCTAATCAATAAAAAAGGCCTTTTTGACAACCTCTTATTCTCCGAGATCGTCGTTTAGCTCAAAGAAGAACCATTTGTTTCTGTTTGAATAGTCGGGGAGCCTGGGTGGCTTCATTGGTTTATGCGCTGAGTCATGATCTCGTCTGTGGGGCGAGACAGGCATTTGGTTGGTGAGATTCCGGGGATTTAGCAGCAGGGGAAATTCCCTGGCTTTCGTCTGGGGCCCGCAGGCGACCGTGTAGGGCTTGTCAAGGCCTAAACACACATACTTTGTGTCTGTCGGTGGTTTTGCACAGCGTGCATTTTTTCAAACCAGCCAAAGTTCTAGAGACTATTCGGAAGTCCTTTCGGCTTTAATCGGGGTTTTCATGCTTCAGTTTTTTGTCGGGACTTTAGTTCGAAGAATTATTGCTCGGCCCTACCAAGGTTCGAAGAATTATTGCTCGGCCCCACCGAGGTTCGTAGAATTGTTGCTCGGCCCCGCCGAGGTTCGGAGAATTATTGTTCGGCCCCGAGGTTCGGAGAATTGTTTCTCGGCCCCACCGAGGTTCGAGAATTATTGCTCGGCCCAGCTGAGATTCGGAGAATTATTGCTCAGCCCAGCCGAGGTTCGGAGAATTATTGCTCGGCCCCGCTGAGGTTTGGAGAATTATTGCTCGGCCCAGTCGAGGTTTGGAGAGTTATTGCTCGGCCCAGCTGAGGTTCGGAGAGTTATTGCTCAGCCCCGCCGAGGTTCGGAGAATGGTTGCTCGGCCCAGCCGAGGTTTGGAGAATGGTTGCTCGGCCCAGCTGAGGTTTGGAGAATTGTTGCTCGGCCCCGCCGAGGTTCGGAGAATCATCGATCAACACATAATGGGTGGCCTGCAGCTTTAGCCTTCTGGCCTCTCTCCGGTCGGACGGAAGTGACCCTTCTTTGAGGTACCTCAGAACGGGGTCGAACCATGATGGCTCGGCCTCAACTTGCATTACTCGGTCGGCTTCCGCGACGCTGGGTCTCTCTAAGATCTCCAGGTGAAATTTTTGCTCAGTGTCCATAGACTCCGTCGTTGCCAACCGAGACAACAGGTCGGCACGGGCATTCTCAGATCTAGGAATCTGAATAATCTTGAATTCGGAAAAATGGGAGAGTAGGCTCCGAACCTCTTGGAGATATCGGATCATGTTCGGTTCCCGAGCTTTAAACTCCCCTCGTACATGACCTGCCACTAGTTGGGAGTCGGTGAAGGCATTAAGTTTCTCCACCTTAAGGCTGCGGGCGATTTGGAGGCCGGCCAGCAAGGCTTTATACTCAGCTTTGTTGTTGAGGCTGGGAAGGAGAAGCGGACGCCATATTCAAAGGTCACCCCCTCCGGACTGGTGAGAACCAAGCCCGCACCAGAGCGATGAGCGTTGGATGACCCGTCGACATGGAGGAGCCACCGGGCGCCAGATTTCGGTTTCTCGGGGGAGTTGGGGGTGGAGCCGTCCTCTGGGATGGTACACTCGAGGAGGAAATCGGATAGCACCTGAGCTTTGATGGCCAGGTGAGGCTGAAAATGGACATTATGCTCGCTCAGCTCGATGGCCTACTTAGTCATTCTCCCTGATGTCTCCGGGCGGTGGACCACCGCCTTGATGGATTGGTCAGTCAGGACTGTCACAGAGTGCGCCTGGAAGTATGGCCGCAACTTTCGAACTGAGGTGATCAAGGCCAACACCATCTTTTCAATTCGGCTATACCTTGTCTCCGCATCGCGGAGTAGCCTGCTGACATAATAAATTGGCTTCTGGACCTTGTTTTCTTCCCTGACCAGCACCAAGCAAACGGCACCTTCTGAAACAGCCAGATACAGGAATAGTGTCTCGCCAGGATTTGGACTGCTGAGGAGTGGGAAAGAGCCGAGGTACTTCTTGAGATCTTGGAATGATTTTTGACACTCGGGGGTCCACTGGAAGTTCTTAACCGACCGGAGAGTTTTGAAGAAGGGGAGGCATCTTTCAGCTGAGCGCGCCATGAAGCGGTTGAGAGCCGCTATCCTCCCGGTTAGGCGCTGGACTTCTTTAATAGATGCCGGAGGCGCCATCTGTTGAAGAGCTTGGATCTTCTGGGGGTTAGCTTCGATACCCCACTGGAGACCATGAAGCCGAGGAACTTCTCGGAGTTAACGCCGAAGGCGCACTTAGTCGGATTGAGCTTCATCTGATACTTGCGGAGTGTTGTAAAGCTCTCTGAGAGGTCCTCGACGTGCTGTGATGCTTCTTTGCTTTTGACCAGCATGTCGTCGACATACACCTCCATGTTCCGGCCGATTTGCTCCTTGAATACTTTGTTGACCAGCCTTTGGTAGGTGGCTCCTGCATTTTTAAGACCGAAAGCATAACACGGTAACAGTAAGTACCTCGGTCGGTTATGAAGGCGATTTTTTCTTCATCTTCGGGGGCCATCCGAATCTGGTTGTAGCCGGAGTATGCGTCCATGAATGTCAGCATTTGATGACCCGAGGTGGCGTCCACAAGTTGATCAATCCGGGGGAGAGGAAAGCTATCCTTCGGGCATGCTTTGTTGAGGTCGGTGAAGTCGATGCAAATTCGCCACTTGCCGTTCGACTTCTTCACCATGACGACATTCGATAGCCAGTTTGGGTAATTTACCTCCCGAACAAAGTTCGCCTTGATGAGTTTATCAACCTCTCTTCAATAGCCCTCTGCCGCTCTGGGGCAAAGCTCATCTTCTTTTGTTTGACAGGCCGGTATATTTCGTCCACTTTAAGGCGGTGGACAAGAACCTCAGGACTGATTCCCGGCATGTCGGAGGCGGACCAAGCGAAAACATCGGCGTTGCTCCGGAGGAAGTTGATCAGCTCCTGCCGAGGTTTGCCTTTCAGCAGTGACCTAATCTTTATGGTTCGGTCAGGATGAGCCTCGTCCAGCGGTACTTCTTCCAGTTCCTCGGTTGGTTCTCCCCGCTGTTCGGTGAAATCCTCCCAAGAGTCCAGCCCATCAACCTCTGGCATTCTAGACTGAAGGCTGGTGACGAAGCACTGTCGAGCCATGGTTTGGCTTCCTTGGACAACTCCAACTCCCCACCTGGTGGGGAATTTCATAGACAGGTGTGGGATGGAGACAACTGCCTTGAGGGACATCAGGCCGGGTCTCCCAAATATTGCGTTGTAGGGCGACCTGAGTTTAGTTACTAGGAAGTCCATGTGAACAGTGGCCACAAGGGGCCAGGTTCCTGCGCGAACCGTTAAGGTTACGACCCCTTCCGGGATGATGACGTCGCCTGTGAATCCCATTAGGGTGGAATCCACGGCTCGAAGGTTTTCCATGAGCAGCCTCATCTTGGCAAACACATCGAGGTACAAAACATTCACAGAACTTCCACTGTCAACGAGGATCCGGCTTACATCATAGTCATTTAAGTTGAGGGATACAACTAGTGCATCTTCATGGGGGAACTGTATCCCTCGGAGATCGTCGTCGGAGAAGGAGAGCTCGCCCGTCCGCGCTTTCTTTGGCACCGATCCTTCGTCATCATTTCTGGAGCTCGAGCCGCCGGCCTCCTCGACCATGTTGATGTGGCCGATTACAGGCGGATTTGGTGGAGGAGGAGGTTGTTGAAGCTCGGGCTGGCGATTCCCCCCTTGTCCTGGCTCGGGTGCCCTTCTGAATTGGTTCAGTCGGCCTCGTTGAATCAGCCTCTCAATCTCATTCTTCAACTACCAACATTCCTCAGTGTCATGGTCGTGCTCCCGATGGTAGCGGCAGTATTTGGCGGGGTCCCTCCGAGTTGGGTTCCCTTGGAGAGAAGTTGGCTGGGGGAGCTGGCGCTCTATCTCCATGAGAATTTGCGCCCTAGGTACAGTGAGCGGAGTGTACCAGTCGAATCGCCTGGGCGGGCTCCGGGAGCAATTTCTCGGCGGTGGTGGGGGAGCTCTTTGGCGATGAGGTGGACTTGGTCGACGGACAGGTCAGTGCCTGTCAGGACCTTTGGGTTCTTTCTTCTTCGCCAGCTCGGCGCGGGCGACTCTCCGCGATTCTTTGACCCTGGCGTATTTGTCTGCCAGGGCCATCATATCGGAGAGGTTTGGGGGGTAGCTAACTTCCATCGCCAGGTAGAAGTCGCTCTCCTTCGAAACTCCCCCCACCAAGGCGGACATAGCCACCTCATGATTAAGGTGGTCCACCTCTAGCATGGCCTTGTTGAAGCGGCCAAGGTAGTTTCTTAAGGACTCCCCCTCTCTCTTCTTAACTTCGGAGAGGGAGTCGGATCTCCGCCGGTGACGGCGGCTACTGACGAACTGGCCAATAAAAAGACGGCTCAGCTCGTCGAATGAATCAACGGAACCTGGTTTCAAGGCGTTGAACTAGGTTCGGGCAGATCCTCTGAGGGTGGAGGGGAAGGCGCGGCAGAGGATTGCGTCGGATGCTCCGTGGAACATCATTATTGACCGGAAGCTGCTGAGATGATCATCCGGGTCAGAAGAACCGTGGTAGGGCTCGACGGCGGGTAGTTTGACATGGGAGGGAATCACTTCCTCCATAATCCCTTTGGAGAAAGGGATGCCCTGCTCCGCCTTGGGCTGAGGTGGATGGGCCTGCTTGGAGGCATCCAGTTCCTGATGCATCTTCCAGATTTATCGACGGATCTCCTCTTCAGAAGTAAGAGGAGGAGCTAGGCGGGGAGAGCGCAAGGACGACATTGAATCATGGTGGGAGGACACCGGGGAAAGGGTCCGGGCTCGTCAAGATCTGGGAGGATCCCTGTTACAGCTGCCTCGCGGGACCGGTTTGTCCCCTTTGGGCCGGTATGGGGGGTCCGTGGCTTCATGCGGACCAGAGGAGGAGGTGGCCGGAGAGGAAGGAGCTGCGGCCTCCCCATGAAGGTGTGGAGCAGGGGCAGCTGCGAAACGCTCCTGAATGAGGTGGGTCAGGGCTTGGACCTGCTGGATCAGCGTAGCGAACTGGTCCTGGGTCACCGGGATGGCTGGTGGTGATGGGGTTTCAACTGGCGGAGGCTGCGGCGCCGTATTACATGTCGGATCAGGTCTTTGAGTGATGACATGGTCCTGGGCTTCAGAGGTTGCTCTTCTCTGATTAGCCATTGGAGAGGTTCTACTCCAGATCGAGATCCTTGTCTCCTTTCTTCAAGTTTTAACGGGACTTGAGGGCCCTTCCTCTAGCGCCAATCTGTTGCCGCCGGGATCTGTCCTCCGTCTCGGGCGCGGTCAGTCTCCTGGGCGGACCTGCACAGAAGTCCTCGCGCGAGAGGCGTTGGGGGTGGCCCTCCGCGGAAGACCCTCCGACGCTCAAGTCAGTGGGGATCGGTGAGCAACAGAAAATGGGGAGAGAGATCTCTCCAGGAAGTCTCTCCAGGGGTGGCCGATCGGGAGCTCCAGGGGGCACCGACTAGCAGTGGAGGAGAGTGAGAGTGAGAGTGAGAGTGAGCCAGGGGCTGTGAGCGCATACCTGAGAGAATCTGGGGGTGTCGTATTTATAGGCAATCACCTGGATCTTGAGCGCCTTCTGGAAGGTTCGAAGGTTGTTAGGATATGGGAACGATTCGAATCAGGCCGTTGCAAGGCCGGTGGGATCCGTATCTTGTTTGTTGAAGGATCGACGACTGGGAGAACTCTTTGATGGCCCGGGATCTGATAGATGCGTGGGTCCTAGGCAGTTATACTAGACCCTAGCCCACTCCTTGACATGATCTTTTGTTCGGGATTCTGTTACGATGGGCCTAGGCTCTCCCGCGTCGGGTTCCACGAAGGTGAGTGTCAAGTCACGGATCGCTCATGGGAGCCGAGCTATGGGAAGCTCGGGGGAGCCGAGCTATGGATAGCTCGGAAAGCCGAGCTATAGGCAGCTCGGGGGAGCTGAGCTATAGGCAGTTCGGGGAGAGTCGAGCTATAGGTAGCTCGGGGAAGCTGAGCTACGGGAAGCTCGAAGGGGCCGAGCTATAGGTAGCTCGGGGAAGCCGAGCTATGAGAAGCTCGGGAGGGCCGAGTTATAGGTATCTCGGGGAGCTCGGGGAAAGCCAAGCTATAGGAAGCTTGGGGGAGCCGAGCTATAGGTAGCTCGGAAAGCTCGAAAAAGCCGAGCTATGTGTTGCTCGACCTGTTGAACCATATTAATTTAGCTCGTTCCTCGAGAGCATATTATAGTGAGTAACGTAATAATGATTTTACCCCTCATCAATATCAATGTAATTTAATAATGCTCTAAAGCGCACACACATCATACCTCGAAGAAATTGCTCTGGTTTTATAAATTATCATTAAGAAACGACATGATTCATAAACAAAAAATATAAATGATTACATAATAAAAAAAAATAAAACAATATATAAATCTTCATTAATTTTTTTAAACATTAAAATGTCCTTTTTATGATATCACATTTCCTGATAGTCATCGTCGTCCTTTTTTTATTATAATAGTCTTCTGTCAGATCAATCTGGGTAGAAACTTCTTGGAAGCCACCTCAATGACGGGACGTGCACGGTGGAGAAAAAAAAGAAGAGAAGACTTTGTACCGAGGCCAAAGTCTTTGCCGTGTTCGTCAAACAGAGACAACCAATGAAGGTTCCGCGAAACTTCCGAGACATACGTTTTCACAAGAAGTCATCGGCACGCGGCAGGAATCTGCGAGATTTTTTTTTTATTTTTATTTTTTTAATTGGGAAGTCATCAGCTACAGCCGGCATTAAGGGCACTATATATATATATATATATATATATATATATATATATATATATATATATTTTTTTTTTTTTTTTTCTGACGTAAAATTTGGAGCGAACGAAAGCAGTGCCGTAAGATACTGATAAATAAATGCAAGTACCAAAATGAAACTTTATAATTTAATTAAAAAAATAAGTCAACGTAACATCATATTAATATAGTCCCATCATTAAATAGAATTGTAAGTAGATTTAGATATTCATATACAAATTAATTTATTATTTCTTTATATTTTTTGATAATATAAAAATAATACTAGTGATGACGCTCAATCACCTCTCCTGAACGTCGGGAACGAAATGCTTCTCCAGGCGCTTCTTCACCAGGTTACCTGCAGAAAAGTCCCAGGACTGGAGGGGTTCTTCGGTGGGACCCTTCGACGCCCAAGTTAGCAACTGAGGTCACAGCTGAAGAGGGGCTCGAGTGAGCCCTTTTTAGTATGAGAAAGGAGGTCTCACGGAGGAGGGATTCCTTTCTGGACGCTGAGGCAGCGATTTTGGGGATTATCACGCATACCTGTTTGGTGAGTGGATTCACCTTTTTATAGGAGTTGATCCTGGCATGATCACGTGGGATTGCGTGAGGAGGGGATGTCTGCGGAGTTCAGTTGCGTGAATCTGCACTGGTTGGTGGGTCCTGTCCCATTGGAAAAGGAGAAAGTGGCGGTTGGTGGGCTAAGTCTCATCAACCGGCAGGGATGTTGGGTTGTCGGATCTGGCGCTATCGGGCGGCGCGCGTCAAAGAGGCGGTTTCTTGAACCGCTGGGGCTGATCTGGCGGGAACTGGGAAATCCCGTCTTATCAGGGCTGAGCCGGGTCGACCCAAGATGGCTGGGGCCAATCCTGCTGGCAAGACAGTGCTGGGACGGGGCCGAATCGATGGACTTGGAAGCATCGGGGTCGAGTCGGGCCGGCCGGGGATGGCCTTGGCCGACTCGGCGGAACTGGAGACGTCGGGCTCGAGTCGGGCCGACCAGGATGGCCTTGGCCGACTCGGTGGAACTGGAGATGCCGGGGCCGAGTCGGGCCGGCCGGGGATGGCCTTGGCCGACTTGACGGAACTGAGACGCCGGGGCCGAGTCGGGCCAGCCGGGGGTGGCCTTGGCCGACTCGGCGGAACTGGAGATGCCGGGGCCAAGTCGGGCCGGCCGGGGGTGGCCTTGGCCGACTCGGCGGAACTGGAGACGCCGGGGCCGAGTCGGGCCGGCCGGGGATGGCCTTGGCCGACTCGGTGGAACTGGAGACACCGGGCCGTGTCGGGCGGCCGGGGATGGCCTTGACCGACTCGGCGAAACTGGAGACACCGGGGCCGGCTAGGAGAGTGCCGGGGCCGACTGGGAGGTGCCGGGGCCGGCTGGGAAGTGTCGAGGCCGCCTAGCTTGGAGAAGTAGGGGGCCGGCTAGGAAGATGTCGGGCCACCCGGGAGGATGCCGGGGCCGGCTGGGAGGAGCCAGGGCCGCCTAGCTTGGACATGCCGGCCTTAGAGGTGCCGGCCTTGGAGGTGCCGGCCTTGGAGGCATCGGTCATGGAGCCGTTGGTCATGGAGCCGTCGGCCTTGGAGGTGTCGGTCATGGAGTCGTCGGCCTTGGAGGTGTTGGCCTTTGGGGCTGTCGGTCTTGGAGGTGTCGGCCTTTGGAGCCGTTGGCCTTGGAGCCGTCGGTCATGGAGCCATCGGCCTTGGAGGCATCGGCCTTGGAGCCGTCGGTCAAGGAGCCGTCGGCCTTGGAGGTGTCGGCCTTTGGGGCCATCGATCTTGGAGCCGTCGGTCTTGAGGTGTCGGCCTTTGGGGCCGGTCTTGGAGCCGTCGATCTTGGAGGCGTTGGCCTTTGGGGCCGTCGGTCTTGGAGGTGTCGGCCTTTGGGGCCGTCGGTCTTGGAGCCGTCGGTCTTGGAGGTGTCGGCCTTTAGGGCCGTCGGTCTTTGAGGTGTCGGCCTTTGGGACCGTCGGCCTCGAAGCCGTCGGTCTTGGAGGCATCGGCCTTTGGGGGCCATCGGTCTTGGAGGTGTCGGCCTTTGGGGCCGTCGGTCTTGGAGCCGTTTGTCTTGGAGGTGTCGGCCTTTGGGGCCGTCGGTCTTGGAGGTGTCGGCCTTTGAGGCCGTCGGCTTTGGAGCCGTCGGTCATGGAGCCGTCCAAAAAATTTTATTTTCATGGGGTCAACTGGCCCCATCAAATGCCCCCACACTCCTTGAGCTTGCGGGCCCCACATCAGCTAAGCGAGAGGAGTGTAGAACTTTACCTTGGCATATGTTCTTTCATATTAACTTCAACCATGATTCTTTCTAGGTGGGGAAACCCCTATCCTCTTGCGCTGCCTTGTATAGACGTCTTTATGCCTTCTTTGGCTAGCTAAGGGCGTGGCAAAATTGCCGAAGTAGAAATAGAGCCGCCGGGGGCTAAAATAAAATTGCCTCGAGTGTTTATGTGCTGGTTCGGGAGGTGACTCGAGCGGGTACGGGCTGTTAGGGACTTGAACCGACTCGGGGGCATATGCTAGCCAGACCGAGTGGCATCCCGTTTAGGTTCGGGGATAAGTTGCTTGGCCCTGCCAAGGTTCGGAGATTTTGTTGCTCGGCCCTGCCGAGGTTCGGAGATTTTGTTGCTCGGCCCAGCCGAGGTTCGGAGAATATTTGCTCGGCCCTGCCAAGATTCGGAGAATTATTGCTCGACCCTGCCGAGGTTTAGAGATTAATTGCTCGGCCCTGCCGAGGTTCGGAGAATTGTTGCTCGGCCTTGCCGAGGTTCGGAGATTATTTGCTCGGCCCTGCCGAGGTTCGGAGAATTGTTGCTCGGCCCTGCCGAGGTTCGGAGATTATTTGCTCGGCCCAGCCGAGGTTCGGAGAATTGTTGCTCGGCCCTGCCGAGGTTCGGAGATTATTTGCTCGGCCCTGCCGAGGTTCAGAGATTATTTGCTCGGCCCATCCGATGTTCGAAGAATTGTTGCTCGGCCCTGCCGAGGTTCGGAGAATTGTTGCTCGGCCCTGCCGAGGTTCGGAGATTATTTGCTTGGAGAGTTTTTTTCTTTAAAGAAATTGGTCTCCTTCTGCTGAGTTGATGACCTGTCCCCAGGAAACTCTGTTGATTGGAATCCGCAGGTCTTGAGCTTGAGGGTGCCGACACGGAGCCGGTCTTTGAGGTGCCGATGCGGAGTCGGTGTTTGTGCCTGGCTGGCCCAGGGCTTTTTGACGCCAAAGCGAGGTTGGCCTTGGATGTTGATGCAAGGTAGGTCTTCCCTGCACGACATCTTTAAGTATTAATGAAAGAAAACTGTCTTAAGTGCAATGTACTTAGCTCTTGTAGCGAGCGGATCACTAGGCCACTGGTGCAGCTATCATGGGCGATGTGAGAGGTTTGGGGTGCTGCTGAGTGGCCCCCGAGCGTTGCTTCTGCAGTTCATGAACTGCTACTTTCAAAGCTTGATCTTGCCGATTGAGGATGGCCAGCTAGTTAATCAGAGCAGCTGAAGTTGGCGGTGAAGGAGGGGCAGAGAGAGGGAGACTGGTCTTTTGTCGCAAGGGAGAACAGGCTGCTGTGTCAGAAAGGGCCTCCTTTATTACTTCACGCTCTAGGGGAATACATCATTGATAATACTGGCGGAGGTTATCCGCATTCCAGGTACGTGGCATGGGTTTCCCATCGAGTTCTCTAATTTGTATGCCCCCCTGTGAAGTGTTTCGGTGATGCGGTAGGGACCCTCCCAGGAAGTACATTACTCGGCGCCTCCTCCCCCCTCGGCCGTTTAGGTGCAGAAGCTGATCCCCAGGACATCATTCCGACCGTCCGCTCAGTGGGGGCATTGTCGACCGGGGCTTTGGACAGGCGGGGGCACCATGAGGGCCGGCAGCGGCCGCGGCTCTTTTGGACATATTTGCCAAGGTAGCCCCGTTGAATAAGCTCCTCGATGGCCCTCTTCAGGTTGTAGTAGCTGTCGGTATCGTGGCCGTAATCCCGGTGGAAACGGCAGTAGCAGCTCTTGTCATGGGAAGGACCTTTCTTCATGGGAGGAGGACGTTGGAGATAAGGCTCACCCTCGATCTCCATCAGAATGTGGGATCGAGGGGCTAGAAGAGGCGTGAGCCTACTCTCGTCGGGGATGGGGCTCCGACGCCTGATCTCGGAACGACGAGGCGGGTTAGCTCGCCTATGTCGAGGGGGCCCGCTGGGCTCGGGGCGAGCAGGCTTGTGGCTGGAGTTTCTTGAGGATTCCAGGCGGGTGAAGTCGGCTTCATCCGCGCGGATGTATTTCTGAGCTCGGAGGAGGAGATCGGAATAAGAGCTTGGGGGCTTCTTATCCAAGGAGAAAGTGAAGCGGGACGGGAGGAGTCCCCGCTTCAACGCCAGTGCTGCCACCGTGTCGTCGAGATGATAGACCTCGAGGGCGGCGGCCTTGAACCGGGACACAAAGTCCCGCAGAGACTCTCCTCCTTCTGACGGACGGAGAAAAGGCTGTCGGCTACCCTTGTGATTTGCCGGCAGGCGTCGAAGTGTGCCATAAAGGCTTTCTCCAGCTCTCGGAAGGAGTTGATGCTGTGAGGGGGCAGGCGTGAGTGCCATGCACGGGCGGCCTTCCGCAGAGTAGCGGGAAGGCATTGCAGAGAAGAGCGTCTGAGGCGCCCTGGATTTGCATCATTGCTTTGTAGCTCTCGAGATGATCGAGAGGATCTATCGTACCATCGTACGGGTCTATCTGAGGAAAGCGGAACCTGGAGGAGACTGGTTCCTCCAATATCCGGTGGGTGTAAGGAGGACGAGTGTCGAACTTTTCCTCCGGCTGATGGTTGATCTTCTTGGCGAGCTCGTCGAGGCGCCTGTTGTACTCCTCCAGGCGTTCCTCCGCCTGGCGGCTGATCGTCGGGGCCCTCCGAGATGGCTCAGAGGAAGAAGAAGCAGAAGGAGATGGAGACGGAAGTTGGGACTTCCGCTTGGGTTCCTCGTGATGATGCGGCTTGGGAGGAAATTTGTTGGGGTCGCGGTCAGGGGACCGTGACCGCTTGGAGGACTCGCGTCGAGGCTTCCTAGGGGAAACCTGATGTCGGCCGATCTCTCGCCGACCGGCCTCCCGTCGAGGAGAACCTCCCCTCGCCGACTGTTGACTGGCGGGTGGAGCAGTCTGATTTTGGGTGGTCACAGACTGTTGTTGCTGGAGCCCGTGGACCATGGCGGCAAGGTTCTGGACTTGCTGGGAAAGAGTCGCCAGCCACTCCGCTGTTTGATCAACGGCCTCCAGCGGCGGGCAGGCAACTGGAGGGTTGGTAGCAGGGGGATTGGCCTCCTGCTGCCTAGTTGGCGGGAGGAGCCCCGCTGGACAGCTGACAGAGGCATCCTGAGCTCGCGTCACCACCATGGCTTCTCGAAGAGAAGAGGGGGAGAGATGTAGCGCAGGGAGAATGTTCGCTACTTTTTCTTGCCCCCCTACCTGGCGCGCCAATCTGATGACGCTCAATCACCTCTCCTGGACGTCGGGAACGGAATGCTTCTCCAGGCACTTCTTCACCAGGTTACCTGCAGAAAAGTCCTGGGACCAGAGGGGGTTCTCCGGTGGGACCCTCCAATGCCCAAGTTAGCAACGAGGTCACAGCTGAAGAGGGGCTCGAGTGAGCCCTTTTTAGTATGAGAAAGGAGGTCTCACGGAGGAGGGATTCTTTTCTGGACGCTGAGGCAGCGATTTTGGGGATTATCGCGCATACCTGTTTGGTGAGTGGATTCACCTTTTTATAGGGGTTGACCCTAGCATGATCACATGGGATTGCATGAGGAGGGGATGTCTATGGAGTTCAGTTGCATGAATCTGCACTGGTTGGTGGGTCCTGTCCCATCGGAAAGGGAGAAAGCGGCAGTTGGTGGGCTAAGTCCCATCAGCCGGTGGGGCTGTTGGGTTGTTGGATCTGGCGCTGTTGGGCGGCGTGCGTCAGAGAGGCGGTTTCTTGAACCGTTGGGGCTGATCTGACGGAAACTGGGAAATCCTGTCTTATCAGGGCCGAACCGGGTCGACCCGAGATGGCTGGGGCCAATCCTGCTGGCAAGAAAGTGCCGGGCGGGGCCGAATCGATGGACTTGGAAGCGTCGGGGGTGAGTCGGGCCGGCCGGGGATGGCCTTGGCCGACTCGGCGGAACTGGAGACGCCAGGGCCGAGTCGGGCCGACCAGGGATGGCCTTTGCTGACTCGGCGGAACTGGAGACGCCAAGGCCGAGTCGGGCCGACCGGGGATGGCCTTGGCCGACTCGGCGGAACTGGAGATGCCGGGGCCGAGTTGGGCCGGCCGGGGGTGGTCTTGGCCGACTCGGCGGAACTGGAGACGCCGGGGCCGAGTCGGGCCGGCCGGGGATGGCCTTGGCCGACTCGGCGGAACTGGAGACGCCGGGGCCAAGTCGGGCCGGCCGGGGATGGCCTTGACCGACTCGGCGGAACTGGAGACGCCGGGGCCGGCTAGGAGAGTGCCGGGGCCGACTGGGAGGTGCCGGGGCCGGCTGGGAAGTGCCGAGGCCGCCTAGCTTGGAGAAGTAGGGGGCCGGCTAGGAAGATGCCGGGCCATCCGGGAGGATGCCGGGGCCGCCTAGCTTGGACATGCCGGCCTTGGAGGTGCCGGCCTTGGAGGCGTCGGTCATGGAGCCGTCGGTCATGGAGCCGTCGGCCTTGGAGGTGTCGGTCATGGAGCCGTCGGTCATGGAGCTGTCGGCCTTGGAGGCGTAGCCTTGGAGCCGTCGGCCTTGGAGCCGTCGGTCATGGAGCCGTCGGCCTTGGAGGTGTCGGCCTTTAGGGCTGTCGGTCTTGGAGTCGTCGGTCTTGGAGGTGTCGCCTTTGGGGCCGTCGGTCTTGGGGTCCGTCGGTCTTGGAGGTGTCGGCCTTTGGGGCCGTCGGTCTTGGGGTCCGTCGGTCTTGGAGGTGTCGGCCTTTGGGGCCGTCGGTCTTGGAGCCGTCGATATTGGAGGTGTCGGCCTTTGGGGCCGTCGGCCTTGGAGCCGTTGATCTTGGAGGTATCGGCCTTTGGGTGCCGTCAGTCTTGGAGGTGTCGGCCTTTGGGGCCGTCGATCTTGAAGCCGTCTAAAAAATTTTATTTTTATGGGATCAACTGGCCCATCAACTAGCATACAAGATAGATTTAGTTATAAATAGGTATAATTCAAGGCTCTTACTGTATAACTGATTGGACTAACGGTATGCGCCCGGTATTCACAAATAAAGCAAAGCAAAAGAATTTTCTGCAGAATTAACATGACCCTCATAAGGTTTTATGAATAATAAAGAAGCCTCCTAAGTCATATCTTTCTTTCTTCTCTACTATTTTTTTTTCTTATTGTTCATCACTATTTTATTTTTTAGTCTTGATCTTCTCTTTCGTATTTCATTGTAACTTTTTTCTTTTTTGTCCGTTACCTGATAGCATACAACTAGTCAACTCATGAGGGTGGAAGAAAGAAAATGCCTAGTACAGTATAGATTGAAAAGAATGATGGTGAATTTTTTTTAATACAAACGAGTGTTCTCATAATTCTATTGCGAATCATTTTAGATATATTAAAATAAATATTTAATTAAAAATAACAGAATAAGGATCATTCTGTATTTAGACCACAGTATTAGTTTTACGATAGACATGACGAATCTAAACACTAATAACATCCCACAAAATAGCTCAGATGTCAAAACAGAAAATTGACTGGAGCTTAAATATAGCTATTCTTCTGAATTCAATGAATAATTATAAAAAATCTTCTTCAATAATTAGATTAAAAATATACAAAGTCCTAATAACATATAGAATTTCGATAATAAAGACTATCAAGTCTTCGGCCGCCAGCAGGTGAATTACCTATTAATAAAGCTTGGCTCGAAAAAGTCTGAAGGGAAAACAGCTTGTAAAGCAAAGAAAGTTTATTAACTAGATGATTTGGGACAACCTATTTATTTATCAAAATATTATAAATAACTTTGATTTAATAAACGATTCGATGATTTTAAAAATAATGAAGTATCCCACCATCTCATCTATCTTTATCCTACATATAGTGTTGTTGAGACATAAATAATCATCCAACTATTTTTAAAGAAGAAAAACGTACAGACGAAAATTGTATTGAGATAAATTATTTAGATGCGAATCTTTTAACGACGTACTACTCAAATCTCCGGTTCAGAACCTCCCTCTCATGCGGAGAACTCTTGGAGAGGAGTTGAGCTACCACAAGCCATTTAAATTCAAAAGAAAAAGAAAACAAAGGCCATTTAAATTTAAAAGAAAAAGAAACTAAAAGCCGTGATGGTCACTGATTCTATACAGGCTAATAGCATGAGACAGCGAATATTCATATTTATATAATTATCTGTTATTTAAATAAATAATGTAAAAATAAATTTCAGAAAGCGCTCGATGCTAATTCAATTCAAGTTCTCAACTGACATATAACATAACATACTCCACATTATAAGAAAATAAAAATCACAAAAAAAAATGCGCAGCCTTGAGAACTCACCGAGGAAAAAAATAAAAAAAAAGTCATGCAAAACTCAAGAGGCAGTTTTCTATAACTCCGTTTCTCCCAGAGGAATTAGGTGCAAAAGCCAAACAGATTGACGTCAAGATCATAAGATGGAGTTAGAGAGCATAACAATTTTTTTCATATTTATTATTTAAAAGGATATAATAAAATTTCTGTCTCACACAATTTATAATCAAATTTAATATGAATAATTTTGTTCCAACAAAACACTTATTTTTTATTTAAATCTTATCCACCGTATCAAACAAGAAACTAAGCAAGTTGTTGGGAAAAATAAAGGGTCTTGCGTGTTTCATGCTTGGTCGCATGAGATCTGAACACTACTAACGTTTAAAATTTTAGCCCGAAGACCTCTAGGACCATCAGGAAAGCCATTGTTAATCTATCGGGTATTACTACTCAGACTGACAGGTTTATGTATTTGGGAATCCCTATAACGGGGAGACGCCCCTGGTGCTCTGACTTTTATGAGCTGGAGAGGAGGGTTCGTCAGCGGATTGAGGGGTGACAGGTCATCGGCCTATCGATGATGGCTAAGCTTATCATTATTCGCTCAGTTCTTTCCTCTATTCTCCTGTACTTTATGTCCAATGCTGCTATTCCGATTACTTATCTTAAAAGGATCGAGAGATGCTTTAGAGACTTTCTCTGGGCGTCTATGCAAGAAGGTCACGATATTCATCTTTTATCTTGGGATACGGTCCGTATGCCTATCCAAGATGGTGGTCTTGGGATTCATTCCCTCATTGTTAGAAGGCATGCCCTTATTGCTAGACATGCCTCGAGATTTCTTCTGGAGCCGCATTGTCTTTGGAGCACCCTGATGCGTGCTAGGTACGGAGATTGGTATTCTGCCTTGCATATCAGTCCGCCTCGGGGATGCTCCTTTTTTTGGAGGAAAGTTTGCCGCTTGGGATAGGAGATTCTGAGTAATATCTCTTGGATGATTGGAGATGTTCATCGATTGATGTTATTCAGGATGCCTGGATTTCAGAGCTTCCTCTCTCTCGGTGGCCCTCGTTTATTAGTGTTGATGCCCCTTCTAGTTTAAGGGTCAAGGATTTGATTTCATGTGATCCCCCTGCCTAGCATCTCCCTTCGGTCACCCGATTCTTCGGCATGGAGCTTTCTAGGCGGATTCTCTCTATGCCGCTTATTCCTGGCCGCTTATCTGATGTTAGGCTATGACAGAGGTCATGTCTCTTCAGGGCTCCTACCATGGATTTGATGAAGATGTTCAGGCCTGTGCCCCAGCGAGTGGAGGATGCGGGGTGGATTTGGAAGCTTCCCACTCTTCCCAGGATTCAGCTTTTTATTTGGAAGCTTCTGTGGGATTGTCTGCCTACCTGTGCCCTTCTCTCTCGGAGGGGTATGGCTATCCAGCCGATCTGTCCCTTGTGTAGGCTCGAGGAGGAGTCTATTGAGCATGCAATCTTCATCTGCCCCAGAGCTAGACGAATATGGCATATGGTGGGTTATATTGTTACGCAGGATGACTTGGGCTCCCCTCGCTCCTCTTTCCTTCTTGATCTCCGTAGGAATACTCAGTAGAAGAGTGGTCTTTGGGCTGTCATGGCTTATCAGATTTGGCTGTCCAGAAACCAGATTATTTTCACAGATGATTTCATTTATGCTCTCGGGATAGTGAGAAAGATTAGATCTTTGGTGGCGGATTGTGTCCGTGTTAGTTTTGATGCCTCTGGCCTCTGGGGATCCCCTGCTGCTTCGGCAGCGAACCGGCATACGGTTTTCTTTTCCTGGGAGCCCCCCCTCCAGGGTTCGTCAAAATCAACTTTGATGGGAGTGTCCGTCGTAGAGTTGCTGGTTCTTCTTTTGTCATCCGTGGTCATCATGGTGACGTGCTAGCTGCTGGAGGTTTTGGTACTCTTGATTCCTCTGTTCCCATGTCCGAGCTTTATGGGGCTTGGGTGGGTATTTCTTATGCTGCTCGGATTCTTCATGCTAGGAGGCTTTTGATTGAGGGTGATTCCACGTCGGTCATTTTTTGGCTGCAGAAGGAGAATTGCCCCCCTGGCCCTGCGAATCCGATTCTTACAATATTTGGACTATCCTACGGGAGGTTGACTGTGCCCAGATCCGTCATATTTATCGTGAAGCTAATTCGGCAGCGGACTGGGTGACTACTTCAGTGGCGCAGCATACTGAATCGTGGATATGGAAATCGGGTGACCCCTGTCCTTCTTTATTGCTACAAATTTTGTACTCTGACCTTTCTGGGTTGATTTTCATGAGACTAGTGTGATCGCCCGCATGTACCAAAAAAAAAAGAAATTAAAACTAAGCAAGTTGTTGGGAAAAATAAAGGGTCTTGCGTGTTTCAGGCTTGGTCGCGTGAGATCTGAACACCCTCCGATCTGCGGCAACTGCGTCACGCTGCCATGTCCCAATGCCACCGTTGCCCTATTTATTTATGCTCTATTTGGATGAAGAAAATAAAAAATAAAAAATAAAAAAATATTTTTTATTTTATTTGGATGAGTGAAAAAAAATAAAAAAATTGATAATTTACAATGAATATAGATATAAACACTAGAAGGGTATTACTATTTATTCATTTCTTTAGAAAAATTTAAAAATAAATTATAACAATTTTTTTAGAAATTATGTGACTATAAGATAGATATTATATAGAGTGTGGTTGAGATATTATATATTCATAATGCCAACCAAATTAAAGAAAAATTTATATAATTAATATTATAAAATGTTAGATAATTAAAAAAATATTTATATAAAATAAATATGGTTGAAATAAGAATGTTAGAATGAATGTGGCAATACAAGAAATAAAGTATTTCATAAAAAAGTTTTTCATAATTAAAGATAAATTGAGAGAGAGAACTTATATGATTTGGTCATAGATAATATAGGCTTAAAAACATATGCTACCAATGAATAATTTGAAACAAGTAAAAGAAAAAAAAAGAGAGAATTTTAAAATCAAGTTGGAAATAGCAAAGAATAATTTGATATTTCTACATTTTATGGTAATGAAATAGAGAAAAAATGATTTATGTCACTTGCCATTAGTACGGGATTAAGGTTTGTTATTTCTATTATTTCTTATAAAAATACTAGTTTTTTCTTTTCCTTTTCATTATTTTTCATGCAACCAAATATATCTTAATGGATCATATTTTTAGCAAATAATGGCATTTTCTTTTCCATCACGACCATTACTTCCCATTATTATAATATTTATTAATTTAAATTCACAAAGTTCTAATTTGGACACTTTTGAATAAATGACGGTCATGTTTACCAAAAAGGATGGTCATTATAATCATTAGAATAATTAATAATTATTATCTATTTCTATTACAATGGAATAACGATGCCATTAAAAACTTTATTGGTAATAATATAATGCATATCACAAATGCATTTAAACAAGTCAAACACTACCGGGCCAAATTCTCTTAACCTCTAACCAGTGGCATTGAAAAAGTCTCCGGAGGCCCCCCCCCCCCCCCCCTTTATAAGATTTAACTTTGTTGAGAGTGTTGGTGAAAAATTTGTTGAATCTGCTTTCATTATTCGAAAGATCGATAAAATTTTACTATTAGCAGATGATTTTAATTTTCTTGATTCTTTTGTTTCTATGATTGAGCTTTATTCGGTATGAGCTGGTATCTTTCATATTGTTCGAAGGCTTCATACTCAATGCCTGTTCATCGAAGGGGATTTACTTTCTATTATCTGATGGCTTCGTACGAGATTCTGCGATCATTTCCCTATCAATCCTTCTCTGCGATATTCGGACTGCTCTGCGGGGTGCTCATCGTGTCCATATCTGACATATCTATCGGAAAGCTAATTCTGTGGCAGATTAAATGGCAGCTGCTATGGCCTATCATGTGGGACTTTGGATATAAAAGTAAGATGACCCCTGTCCCCCTTCTCTTAAGTAAAACTGACGGAGCCCCCCTCTGGCCTCAGCTCCCAACACCCATCCATGGCATTGCTCTCGTCATAACGAAGAAAGAGAATAAGAGGTCACGTCGTGTGTGGGTTTCCCAAAGGCCACCTTACGTCATTAATGCTCGGTCGAGTCAATGGGCTGGAGCCTTTAATGGTGCAGAAATGGTCATAATGGCTTGAAGAGGATTTAACGGAAAGAAGTGTCGCGAGCATCTTCCCTTGGCTCTCCTTCTCAACTCCCAGGGCCGACCTCCCAGGGCCGACCCTCCAGGGCCGACCCCCCCAGGATCGACCTCCCAGGGCCGACCTCCCAGGGCCGACCCTCCAGGGCCGACCCCCCCCAGGGTCGACCTCCCAGGGCCGACCCCTCCAGGGCCGACCCCCCCAGGGCCGACCTCCCAGGGGTCGACCCCAGGGCCGACCCCCCCAGGGTCGACCTCCCAGGGCCGACCCCTCCAGGGCCGACCCCCCCAGGGTCGACCTCCCAGGGCCGACCCCCCCAGGGCCGACCCCCCCAGGGTCGACCTCCCAGGGCCGACCCCTCCAGGGCCGACCCCCCCAGGGTCGACCTCCCAGGGCCGACCCCTCCAGGGCCGACCCCCCCAGGGTCGACCTCCCAGGGCCGACCCCTCCAGGGCCGACCCTCCAGGGCCGACCCCTCCAGAGCCGACCCCCCAGGGTCGACCTCCCAGGGCCGACCCCTCCAGGGCCGACCCCCCAGGGTCGACCTCCCAGGGCCGACCCCTCCAGGGCCGACCCTCCAGGGCCGACCCCTCCAGGGCCGACCCCCCCAGGGTCGACCTCCCAGGGCCGACCCCTCCAGGGCCGAACCCCCCAGGGTCGACCTCCCAGGGCCGACCCCTCCAGGGCCGACCCCCCAGGGTCGACCTCCCAGGACCGACCCCTCCAGGGCCGACCCCCCCAGGGTCGACCTCCCAGGGCCGACCCCTCCAGGGCCGACCCTCCAGGGCCGACCCCCCCGAGGGTCGACCTCCCAGGGCCGACCCCTCCAGGGCCGACCCCTCCAAGGGCGACACCTCCAAGGCCGAACCCCGACGGCTGCCAAGCTCCCTTGCCGTTAACAGTGCCATGCAAGTAAGTGAACGGAGCCTTGTACGTGAACAGTGCCATGCAAGCTCATCCAAGCGCATGAGTAGGGCCACGCAAGCACTCCATACTCAACACTCTACGAGGGACAGTTGGTTTCAACTCAACATCATCCTTCTCCCCCAACGGCTGTACCTTGGGACCCACACGACTGACTGTCACCCATCACTGTCCACATAGGACAACCAAAAAGGTGACGTAGGGGACATGTTTGGCAAGCGTCGTAACAATCGGCCATGCCCTGCGACCACCTACTCTGACAGGACACGGCCCGTGGCGTGACACGTCATATAGAGGTAAGCTCCACCTTACTGTCAATCAATTAATGCTCTGACAAGTGATCACGCCCCAAGCCCACGGATTCCAAGCATCTATAAAAGGTAAGAGGGACCTCGACCAGAGGGGTAACACACTCATAGCACTCCAAAACGCTCACACAGAGAGAGCTCCTCTCTGGGCCTCTCTCTCTCTTTTCTTTCGAGCTTCCTCGAAGCTCACGGCTGATGCCCAGACCACTGACTTGAGCGTCGGAGGGTCCCGCTGGGGCCCCCTCCGGCCCCTGGGACTTGCTTGCAGGCGCGAGGAGCTCACTGGAGGAGACGATCGCACGTTCGAGGCCGGTGATTTGGCGTCATCAGATTGGCGCGCCAGGAAGGGGGGGATCAACGATGCTAGTTTGCAGATCCTCATCCCTTTTTATCAAAACGGTGGATCCTGAAGATGGTGGATTGTGAAGATTTCACAAGTTAAGCTGGGGGGCACCTTCAACGAGCTGAGCAGCAGGAGGCCAGCCTTTCGTTCCATCATCACCAAACATTGACGGTGGCTGTCCAAAAGCTCTAGAAGCAACATCTTATGATCACGCAACAGCGAGCAAAAGCTTCTACTCACCCTTTGGTCACTGCCCTGGCCAGCCATCCTTTATCCTGCTGGAATCTCCCCAGCAAGAGGTCCAACATCATCAAGCCCATCAGCGACTTAAAGCTCAGAGAGCCACCACTCGCCGCACAAGCAGCCCTCTCTCCTACGGATAGCGACACAGAGGAAGGTCTGGCCATGGCTCCGGTTCCCGACTCTGCCCCGAGACATCGGCTCTTCTCCAGACCCGACGCTAGCACCTCGGCTTCAGATCCAACCCCGGAGGCTCCCGTTTTCATGCTCCTAGCACCACATCCCCGAGAGCCAGGCAAGCTTCTCTTCCTCTCTGCCGCATCCCAGGCCCGAGTGAAAGCTCCCAAAGCAGCCACGTCCAGATGCATTACATGCACCCATGCACGTAATAAGACTTCATAGGAGAGAGAAGGACCATGGAAGCTGGAGGGCTCCTTACCTTGGATCAATGTCGAGGCTGCCCGAATCCTATAACTCCCATCAACATCCTCTCCTAACCGTCCGACTTCAGTGGACTCTCCCGGCCGCTCATCTTCAACGGCCGTTGGCTGCTCGGGCTTCCCTCGGCGACCTCTAGCTCCCAAGTTCGACTCCAACTCTTGTCCGTGGCTCTGCTCCAGCGTCCCCAGCTCTGGATCCCATCTCTCTCTTCACTGCACCCCAAAGATGGGTCCCCAGCTTCATTTCGGAAAGGAGCTGGTCATCAACCGACTCCAGGCGCCGTCCCAACTTGATTCCCTGGGGGGCAGACCACCAGCGGGCGGGAATGCTCAAGTCCACATAGGGAAAACATGGGTGCTACAAGAGCTAAGTACAATGCACCTAAAACAATTTTCTTTCATTGACACTCAAAAATGTCATGCAGGGAAGACCAACATTGTATCAGCCTTCAAGACAAACCTCGTGTTGGCATTTCAAAAGCCCGACCCCGGTCGGCACCAAAGCCCTGCACTAGCCAGGCACAAAGCCCAGTGTACCACTGGCAGAGCGGTGTACCACCGGCTCTCAGCAACAAAAGCCCGACCCCGGTCGGCACCAAAGCCCTGCACCAGCCAGGCATAAAGCCCAGTGTACCACTGGCAGAGCGGTGTACCACCGGCTCTCAGCAACAAAAGCCCGGACCCCGGTCGGCACCAAAGCCCTGCACCAGCCAGGCATAAAGCCCAGTGTACCACTGGCAGAGCGGTGTACCACCGGCTCTCAGCAACAAAAGCCCTGCACTAGCCAGGCACAAAGCCCAGTGTACCACTGGCAGAGCGGTGTACCACCGGCTCTCAGCAACAAAAGCCCGACCCCGGTCGGCACCAAAGCCCTGCACCAGCCAGGCATAAAGCCCAGTGTACCACTGGCAGAGCGGTGTACCACCGGCTCTCAGCAACAAAAGCCCGACCCGGTCGGCACCAAAGCCCTGCACCAGCCAGGCATAAAGCCCAGTGTACCACTGGCAGAGCGGTGTACCACCGGCTCTCAGCAACAAAAGCCCGACCCCGGTCGGCACCAAAGCCCTGCACCAGCCAGGCATAAAGCCCAGTGTACCACTGGCAGA
Organism: Calamus simplicifolius; assembly: GCA_900491605.1. Taxonomy (NCBI): domain Eukaryota; kingdom Viridiplantae; phylum Streptophyta; class Magnoliopsida; order Arecales; family Arecaceae; genus Calamus; species Calamus simplicifolius. The sequence continues at coordinate 738,533 of UESW01004273.1, forward strand.
GCGGTGTACCACCGGCTCTCAGCAACAAAAGCCCGGACCCCGGTCGGCACCAAAGCCCTGCACCAGCCAGGCATAAAGCCCAGTGTACCACTGGCAGAGCGGTGTACCACCGGCTCTCAGCAACAAAAGCCCGACCCCGGTCGGCACCAAAGCCCTGCACCAGCCAGGCATAAAGCCCAGTGTACCACTGGCAGAGCGGTGTACCACCGGCTCTCAGCAACAAAAGCCCGGCACCCCGTCGGCACTCAAAGCCCTGCACCAGCCAGGCATGAAGCCCGACACCCGTCGACACATGAAGCCCTGCACCAGCCAGGTGTGAAGCCCGACACCCGTCGGCACATGAAGCCCTGCACCAGCCAGGCGTGAAGCCCGACACTCGTCGGCACATGAAACCCTGCACCAGCTAGGCATGAAGCCCGATGCCCGTCGGCACATGAAGCCCTGCATCAGGCGAGGATCAGCCACTTGGGAGGTAACGCCCTTTTGGCCTTGCTGGGTAGGCCCGCTTCGTCTCAGGGGCGAGGGGGCATCTGATATGGCTGATCCAACGCCGTTAGAGAATCGTGAAGGAAGAAAACTGACGGAGCCCCCCTCTGGCCTCAGCTCCCAACACCCATCCATGGCATTGCTCTCGTCATAACGAAGAAAGAGAATAAGAGGTCACGTCGTGTGTGTGGGTTTCCCAAAGGCCACCTTACGTCATTAATGCTCGGTCGAGTCAATGGGCTGGAGCCTTTAATGGTGCAGAAATGGTCATAATGGCTTGAAGAGGATTTAACGGAAAGAAGTGTCACGAGCATCTTCCCTTGGCTCTCCTTCTCAACTCCAGGGCCGACCCCCCCAGGGTCGACCTCCCAGGGCCGACCCCTCCAGGGCCGACCCTCCAGGGCCGACCCCCCAGGGTCGACCTCCCAGGGCCAACCCCTCCAGGGCCGACCCCCCCAGGGTCGACCTCCCAGGGCCGACCCTCCAGGGCCGACCCCCCAGGGTCGACCTCCCAGGGCCGACCCTCCAGGGCCGACCCCCCAGGGTCGACCTCCCAGGGCCGACCCTCCAGGGCCGACCCCCCCAGGGTCGACCTCCCAGGGCCGACCCTCCAGGGCCGACCCCCCAGGGCCGACCTCCAGGGCCGACCCCTCCAGGGCCGACCCCCCCAGGGTCGACCTCCCAGGGCCGACCCTCCAGGGCCGACCCCCCCAGGGTCGACCTCCCAGGGCCGACCCCTCCAGGGCCGACCCCCCCAGGGTCGACCTCCCAGGGCCGACCCCTCCAGGGCCGACCCCCCCAGGGTCGACCTCCCAGGGCCGACCCCTCCAGGGCCGACCCTCCAGGGCCGACCCCTCCAGGGTCGACCTCCCAGGGCGACCCCTCCAGGGCCGACCCCCTCAGGGTCGACCTCCCAGGGCCGACCCCTCCAGGGCCGACCCTCCAGGGCCGACCCCTCCAAGGCCGACCCCCCCCAGGGTCGACCTCCCAGGGCCGACCCCTCTAGGGCCGGACCCCCCAGGGTCGACCTCCCAGGGCCGACCCCTCCAGGGCCGACCCCCCTAGGGTCGACCTCCCAAGGCCGACCCCTCCAGGGCCGACCCCCCAGGGTCGACCTCCCAGGGCCGAGCCCTCCAGGCCGACCCTCCAGGGCCGAGCCCTCCAGGGCCGACCCCCCCAGGGTCGACCTCCCAGGGCCGACCCCTCCAGGGCCGACCCCCCCAGGGTCGACCTCCCAGGGCCGACCCCTCCAGGGGCGACACCTCCAAGGCCGAACCCCGACGGCTGCCAAGCTCCCTTGCCGTTAACAGTGCCATGCAAGTAAGTGAACGGAGCCTTGTACGTGAACAGTGCCATGCAAGCTCATCCAAGCGCATGAGTAGGGCCACGCAAGCACTCCATACTCAACACTCTACGAGGGACAGTTGGTTTCAACTCAACATCATCCTTCTCCCCCAACGGCTGTACCTTGGGACCCACACGACTGACTGTCACCCATCACTGTCCACATAGGACAACCAAAAAGGTGACGTAGGGGACATGTTTGGCAAGCGCCGTAACGATCGGCCATGTCCTGCGACCACCTACTCTGACAGGACACGGCCCGTGGCGTGACACGTCATATAGAGGTAAGCTCCACCTTACTGTCAATCAATTAATGCTCTGACAAGTGATCACGCCCCAAGCCCACGGATTCCAAGCATCTATAAAAAGGTAAGAGGGACCTCGACCAAAGGGGTAACACACTCATAGCACTCCAAAACGCTCACACAGAGAGAGCTCCTCTCTGGGCCTCTCTCTCTCTTTTCTTTCGAGCTTCCTCAAGCTCACGGCTGATGCCCAGACCACTGACTTGAGCGTCGAAGGGTCCTGCTGGGGCCCCCTCCGGCCCCCGGGACTTGCTTTCAGGCGCGAGGAGCTCACTGGAGGAGACGATCGCACGTTCGAGGCCGGTGATTTGGCGTCATCAGCGATCATTTCCCTATCAATCCTTCTCTGCGATATTCGGACTGCTTTGCGGGGTGCTCATCGTGTCCATATCTGACATATCTATCGGGAAGCTAATTCTGTGGCAGATTAAATGGCAGCTGCTATGGCCTATCATGTGGGACTTTGGATATAAAAGTAAGATGACCCCTGTCCCCCTTCTCTTAAGTAAATATTCATCATGCTCTCAAACAAATATTGTATTCTGATATTTTTGAACTGAATCGTATGAGGTTAGTGTGATTGTCCATCTGTATAAAAAAAACAAAAAACCTCTCAACCACTAGGACAGACTTTTGCTATTTAAATATTAGGATGCTTTATTTTTAGTTATCCCGTTAGGTGAAGTAATTTTAAATATGTACTTTGCAATCAATTATTTCAATAAAAAAATCGATTATTACTCAGAGATGTATGCCCATTTTCTTTTTAATATTTATAAAATTTCACTATTTATGCATACCTTCGTACATCATCATTATAATTATTGTATAATTTTTTAAAATTAAATAATTCATGATTATTTTCTATATGTGGTACAACTAAAGGATGGTGTACAATATTGAATCATGCAGTTTATAAAGCAGTATGCAGAGTAAAATCTTTGTTAATTATTATGTATTTTTTAAATTATTTCATTATTATTAAATGTTTAAAAAATATTTTTATAATATTAAATTTAAATAATATTGCTAAGCCAGATTAGCAGCTACTACCTATAGCACAATAATGAGCTACCTATAAAGCCAAACAGCTGTCCCAGAGATTTGACCTTTCCCTCGCTGGCCTCCTCCATAAGACTCTGCCTCGAGCCCTCTTTTTTAAGTCATGCCACAGCCCTGAGCCTCTCTCTCGTCTGATTTTTGTTATCCCCAAGAGGCTGATGGATTTTAAGGGGAGCCAGAAAATCAACAACGCGCAGGGAGCCGCCCCAGCTCCGCCAGTGAGCAGCGACGGCAAGGCCGAGTCGGAGGGGTTCTCATGGCTTCAACCGCTGGCGCTGGCCTTCCTCACCTTCAACTCCGGCGTGGCCTTGTACAGGTCGAGAAGAGAGCCCTGGGGAATAGCCTTCGTGGTAACCTCCTACCTTGATCTGATGCTGCTCTTCTGGTGTCTCCGCCAGTTCGAGAGGACACCCGAGGGCTCGCCCAAGATAAAGATTCTCAAAAAGGCCGTCTGGTCGCTTACAACTCTCCTGACGACCATGTTCGCATACCGCGTGGCGGCGACCATGCCGCTACCAGTTGCAGCGGCCGTGTGGGCCATGGCTGGGCTAACCATTGGTACGGGCTTCTACGTCTTCTTCATTTTCAAAGAGAAGGAATCTTCGACGGATGTCCCAGACCCTTTAAAAGTCTGAACAACCGACACAGCCCCCATCCCGGCGGCCGGGACTTATTCCGTACGTTCTGGTATGCATCCCCCCGGCCTTTCACTGGACCGGAGACGAAAGCCAACTATATATATCATACATTATATATGTATATATACATCCTTGAGCCACCACCTCCATGTATTTCTCGAGGATTTAATTTAAATAAAAAATATCCAAGAAGGCAAATATATTTGGATGATTGAGCTTTTTATTTTTTTTTTTGTTTTAAAAAAGTTTTTTTGGCAGATGGGTCAGGCAATTATATTCGAGGACAGCAGCCATAAATTTTACGTCCTCAAGCGAATCACTTCAGTATAGCTTCATTCATGGATATAATAATCTATGGACGGTTGCCAAGAATCTCCTTTCAAACTCAAATCCATCTCATAAAGACATGCTTTTAAGTATTTTTGTGCTGCTAAGGCAACAGAATAGGGTGTTGTAAGTTGATCCAACAATTCCCAATTCCCTACAAGGTCAGCTCTGTAATTTTCTATAAATCACTTTCCCTGCTTGATTCATCAGTTTATAAAGAAGACTGCTCTACCAAAATTAATCTCTTAGTTCTTCTAAGAAACTTTAGCTTTACATAAGTGTGAAGAACAAACTCCGAGCATACCTGCTGTCTGCTGAGCTAATTAACTCATTACCCGAAACCACATGACGCAAAATCATTCAAATAAAAGTTAATTGATAACAGATAAAAGTTATAAGTACTTTCGTCTTTTTATTTTCATTCGATATAAAATTATTTTTAAAAGTATTATAATCTTTCACTATAATATAACATTCTCGATGCATGCCACTACTTTCGACACATGCCACTGGTGTGAGGTGGATCATTGATGCTATAACGATGATTGCATGACATGGCAGGATTCTATACATGAAACAAGAGTATTTCTATGATATAACAAAATTTACCATTATTCATAAGTAACCTTTTTTTACTATTCACTAATTTTTGTACGCTCGGATCGATATTGATACCATTTGTAACGCTCTAAGCCTACCTACCAACCTCAATTAAATCATTAACAAATTGAAATCATGTCCCTAAAAATTTGATTGAAAGTTAATTGATAATAGGTGAACTTGTGTTATAAGTATTTTAAGCTTTTTTTTTTCATCCTATGTGCAACTATTTTTATGGGATAATTGCAATCTCCTTCTTTTTATAATGTGACATCCTTGTTATATGCCATAACTTAATCAGAATCTACTATAAGCTGAATCGTTGGTGTTATAAGGATGACTATAAGCTATGACAAAACTTTACCATCCTCCCATGAGTAGTCTTTTATTCATGTTCACCAACTTTTGCATACTCGAATAAGTTCTAATACTATTTATAATATCTCAATTTCATTTACTAGCCTAATTAACTCGACATCGGGCTGAAACTATATGATCCTAACAATTCAAGTAAAAATTAATTAATAATAAATAAACTTAAATTATAAATATTTAATTTTTTTTTCATACCATTTTTTGAGTATCATATCTGTTCTTTATCCACAACACGAGATAGCCAGATGGGTCATTTCAACATTTTGGAACATATTTGTTATTGAATTGGGCGCTTAAAATTTTGTGCATTCAAAGTTAAGCTCGTTTGATATTTTCTTTTGAAAAATTTTGTTTAATTTTTTTTTTAAAAAAAGGAAGATAAATAATTCTCCCTGATATTTATTTTTGTTAAAAAAATATAATTGGGCATATATTTTTTTTTCCTTCGTTTCCAAAAAAAAAAATGAGAAGAAAAACTCCCTCCCTTACGCTGATGGGAACTAGGTGTGGGCACATAATAGTTTCGCGATGGGGAAGTAAGTGGTGGGCACATTATTTTCTCGTTTCTCCATACAAAAATGAATGAACAACAACCCACTTCGTACCTACCAGTGCCAACCGCTGCTTTAAGAGCATTTACACCTGTTCGTCATCACCCACTCCGCCCGTGCAAGACTTATGTATATCCACAGCGACAGGATCGCTAACTTGTTCGGACAAGACAGAGAAGCAGAAACGATTGGAGCTTACGACCTTGCGAACTGATAACTGATCCCATTTGTTCCATCTGATCCCCAAGCACCTTCTTAGAAAAACTGTAGCATATCTACACATATGGTGCCGGAAAAAAAATTTTCCTCCGACTTTTTTTTTTCTTGATGTAGAAGAAAAAAAAAAAAATCTTACACAAGCTTGACTTTAACCATTTTGCATGTTCGGTTGCCACATATCAGCTATCCCTTTGTATTTGATTGTAATAAGAAATGCATCTTGATGTGGCTGATCAAGCCTTGGTAGGATAACTGATGAAACTATCAGTTTCGGCCCTGAGGCCCCTTGGACCTCATGTTCCCTCGGTCTCAGACTCAAGTCCCCTTGGCCTCGGACCTGGCGGAGTCAAGTCCCCTCGGCCCCAAGCCTCGCGTTCCCTCGGCTTCGGCCCTGGGTTCTCTTCATCCTCGAGTCGTCCGATACAACCACATGGCCCACCAACCATCCGCAGCTGCCACGAGGTCCACTAATCATCTGCAACTGCGCATGGCCACCGTCGTAACGGCGCACGCCTACACGACCAGGCCCACCTGCCACCTATGGCATCGACCTGATAGGCGGTCGGCAGGGCAAGACACCTCTGACATGCCCAGTGTCAGTTACGACCTGTCTATGTCAGCTTGGCCACCTGCCGCTATCGACAACGATACACCGGGATTAGCTACCCTCTGGAAACAGGAAAAGGGACTCTCGAACAGGTATAAAACCCACACTCACAACGAGGGAGGGATCTGAACTCAAGCTCTAACTTCCTGTTAACTCTTTTTCTTACTGTTCCCAAGTCACTTACTTGAGCGTCGGAGGGTCCCCACCAGAGCAACCGGTCTCCGAAATTCTTTGCAGAGCTTCTTCAGGAGGAGGATCTCCATTTTTCACGTTGGAGGAACGTGACTTGGCATCAACAGATTAGCATGCCAAGTAGGGGGGAGGTTGGCAGAGAAGAAAGCGCGAACCAGTCAGCTGCAGATTCTCCTTCCCTAAGTATTTAAGAAGATGGTGGTGACACGCGCACAGAAGGTTTCCACCAGCCATGCCGGGGGCATCGCCAGGAGTTGACTCGCCTGAGGCCCCCCTTATTCCCCAGTCCAGCGTCCCCGCCCCACCATCGCCACCATCGTCGCAGCAGTAAGATGATCGGTCGCCACCCTCACCATGCAAGTCAATCGCTGGTGCGGCGGTCCAGGTTCTGCAGCAGCGGCAGCCGGAGCCACCTCATCGTTTTCGAGGGTGGTTCAACCCAGCCAGCATTCTTTTCGGAGGATCTCCCCTCTGGGAGGTTCGACACCGCTGTGCTTCACCCTGACATCATCGCCAGAGGCCTCTAGGAGGTCCCGGTCTCCTTCTCGCCACGCTAGTGCTTCCCCTAAGCGGAGCGTGGGAGGGAGGCAAGCGCACCCGTCTGCATCGCCGCACCCCTCTCCATCTTCTGAATCTTCGAGGGAGGGGTCCTTTGATGGCCGGATAGCTCGCCGAGCTGAGCATCGGCTGGATGAATACAACCAGCGGTTGGAGGAGCTCAGCCGCAGATCACCAACCCGCCGAGGCGGATTATGACAGCCGTCCACCACTGTCCCGCCGCATAATGGAGGAGCCGATTTCAACCGGTTCTGCCTCCCTCAGTTGGACCTGTACGACGGGACCACCGATCCTTTGGATCATCTGGAAAGCTACAAGGTCCTCATGCAGGTCCACAGGCAATTGACTCCTTGCTTTGCATTGCCTTCCCCGCCACCCTGAGGAAGGCTGCCCGAGCTTGGTACTCCGCTTGCCGCGCGAAGTATCAACTCCTTCCGACAGCTGGAGAGGGCCTACCTAGCTCACTTCAATGCCTGTCGAAAGATCCCCGAGTGGGGACAGTCTATTTTCCATCCAACAGAAGAGCGTGAGTCCCTGCGGGACTTCGTCGCTTGATTCAAAGAAGCTGCCCTCGAGGTCTACAACCTCGAGGACTCTGTGGCCACTTTGGCCTTGAAGCGGGGCTCCGCCCCTCCCGTTTTGCCTACTCCCTCGATAAGAAGCCGCCCGACTCCTACCGAACTGTGAGCCGGCACAGAAGTACATCCGCGCTGATGAGGCCGACTCCTTCCGGCGCAGGCGGATGGAAGTTGCGCCAAGAAGCAAGCTCATCCTGAGCCTACTGAGGCTCGACCCAGGAGGCCCAAGCCTCCCCGCCGACCAAACAATCGCCCATGAGCGCTCGCTCTAGGGAGGGTCCGTTCACTCCCCTGCTTGCCCCGATATCTCATATCTTGATGGAAATCAAGGGCGAGCCGTATCTCCAACGCCCTTCTCCATTGAACCCTAAGATTCCCTGCAATAAAAATCTATACTGCCGCTTCCACCGGGACCACGACCACACACTGAAGACTGCCGCCAGCTGAAGAAGGCGATCGAGGACCTTTCCAATGTGGCCACCTGGAGAAGTTCGTTCAGAGGGGTAACCCGGGTGCACCCGGCCCGTCAGCACCTCCGCCTCCTAAGGTCAGCATTGACAACGCCCCAACCGAGAAGACGGTGGCCATGATCTCCTGGGGGCAGCGGCGCCTCAAAGGCCGCGGGGGATATGGGGCTAGATTCTGTAATTCCCTTTTCCTAAGGGGACCTAGAGGGGATAGTTAACAAGAACGATGACAGCGTCGTTGTGTCTATGACGATAGCAAAACACCCTGTAAAAAGAATTTTAGTTGACAATGGGAGCTCAATTGATGTTTTGAGTTACGATGCGTTTGTTCGGATGAACCTGTCTCCTGGCTCTTCGGCCAGTCACACGCTCTTGATGGGTTTTACTAGAGATTCTGTAAGGGTCGAAGGCGAGATCATCCTTCCTGTCACAGCCGGGACCCCACCGTGTCAAAGCACGATTTTCATGAATTTCTTGGTTATCTGGGTTCCCCTGGCCTACAATGCCATCCTTGGGAGACCCGGTCTAAACCTTCTGGATGCAGTCATCTCCACCAAAAGACTGTAGTGAGGTTTTCCTCCAGCAAAGGAGTCGGGGAGATGCGGGAGGAGCATAATCCACTGCACTTTGCTACCATATGGCCCCCAGCCCGCAGGAGTGGTGTCTACATCGGCACCAGAATCACTCGACTCTCGAGAGTTGAAGAGGGGGGAGCCACCGAGCCTGCTGACTTTCCCACTGGGGAGGACCCGACAAAGACGGTCCATATTGGGGCACTACTCCCAGAGGCATGCGAGCAGCTTTTGGCCTTCCACGTGCCAACTCCGACGTCTTTGCATGGTCGGCGTCTGACATGCTAGGTATACCCAAAGAGGTAATCACCCATCAGCTTAATGTCAAACCAGAATGCCGACCCATCCGACAGAAGAAGAGGAGCTTTGCCCCTGACCGATAGAAGGCCATTGACGAAGAGGTTCGCAAGCTAGTGGCGATGGCCACATCCAGAGGTCCACTATCCCAACTGGCTAGCCAACGTTGTGATGGTCCGCAAGGCTAGCGGGAGCTGGAGGATGTGCGTGGACTTCACTGATCTCAACAAGGCATGCCCCAAGGAAAGCTTTCCGCTACCTTGGATTGACCAGCTGGTGGACGCCACATCCGGTCACGAGACCCTCAGCTTCATGGACGCCTTCTCAGGTACAACCAGATCAAGATGGACCCGGCGGATGAGGAGGCTACCTTATTTGTGATCGAGAAGGGCATATACTGTTACAAGGTAATGCCATTCGGGTTAAAGAACGATAGGGCCATCTATCAGAGGCTAATGAATAGGTCTTCGAGGACCAGATCGGGCGCAACATAACGTGGATGACATGCTAACCAAGAGTATCCGCACCACTGACCATGTCGCCGACCTTGCGGAGACCTTCGGCAATCTCCGCCGATACCAGATGAGGCTAAACCCCGCAAGTGTGCCTTTGGAATGACAGCAGGCAAGTTCTTGGGCTTCATGGTGATGCAGCGGGGATCGAGGTGAACCCTGATAAAATCTAAGCTATCCTTAACATGAGGCCCCCGGCTAGCAAGAAGGAGATGCAACGCTTGACTGGGAGGGTGGCAGCCCTGAGCCGGTTCTTGTCCAAGTTGGCGGAGAGGTGCATGCCTTTCTTCAAGGCGCTGCGCAAGGTCAATGACTTCGAGTGAACGAAGGAGTGCCAGAAGGCCTTTGAGGAATTAAAAGGAATTTCTATCCACTCCACCGCTGTTGTCCAAGCCGAGTGGGGAGGAGCTCTTTCTCTACCTTGCAGCCTCCTCCGAAGCCGTCAGCTCCGTGCTTGTACGCATGGATGCCAATGGGACGCAAAGGCCGGTTTACTACACCAGCAAGGTGCTTCATGATGCGGAGACCAGGTACTCTAGGACCGAGAAGATCATCTTTGCCCTGATCGTCTCTGCTCAGCGATTCAGGCCCTACTTCCAAGCCCATCCTATTGTGGTGCTCACAAACCAGCCCTTCAGACGATCTTGTCCTGTCCTGACACCTTCGTCCGGCTCGCAAAGTGGGCCATCAAGCTTGGGGAGTTCGACTTATCCATCCAGCCGAGGTCTGTAATGAAGTCCCAAGTGTTAACCGATTTCTTGGTCGAGTGCACTTGGACCGAGGAGCGCCTAGAGGAACCCCGCTTGGAGACCCCCATGGCAGCAAAGGTAGGAGAAGACTGGATCCTTCACGTAGACAACGCATCTAACTCACAGGGAGCGAAGCCGGGCTCATTCTTGCGAGCCCCGAGGGAGAGGTGGAGTATGCTCTCCGTTTCCTTTTTCCCGCTACCAACAACCAAGCCGAGTACGAAGCCTTGCTGGCAGGGATGAAGTTGGCCGAGGAGCTTGGGGCGGGCATCTTAGGGCTTTCACTGACTCTAAGCTTGTCTCTGGGCAAGTGGCTGGGGAGTACGAGGCCCGAGATCCAACCATGTCTCGTTACCTAAGTAAGGTCTAATCCCAGGCCTCCCATTTTGCTTACTTCTGTGTCAATTACATTCCTAGAGGAGAGAATGCCAGAGCTGATGCACTATCCCGTTTGGCCACCTCGACCGACGAGACCTTAGGGAGAACATGTGGAGCATCTGGAGGTTCCAAGCATCGAAACCACAGAGGAGGCCTACCGATCGCGCAGGAGCCTTCTTGGATAGACGCTTATATCCGGTACCTTACCGATGGCACCCTCCCTGAAGATCCGGCTGAGGCCAGACTACTCAAGTGACGAGCCCCTAAGTTTTTGATGATGGACGGACAGCTCTACCGAAGGTCCTTCTCATACTCAGTCCTCAAGTGCATTGGCCTCACGGAAGCAGATTACATCCTACGAGAGATCCATGAGGGCATTTGTGGGAGTCATCTGGGGGGCAGAGCACTGGCATACAAGGCCCTGCGCCAAGGATACTATTGGCTGATGATAAAGGAGGACGCCGCCGTGCTAGTTCGAAAGTGTGACAGCTGCTAACGACACGCCAATATCCACCGGCAGCCAACCTCTCAGTTGAGTCCCCTGGCGGCCCCCTTGCCTTTTGCTTAGTGGGGATAGACATCTTGGGACCGTTTCCCCCGGCCTTCAGCCAGCACAAGTTTTTACTGGTGGCCGTCGAACACTTTACCAAATGGATCGCGGCCGAGGCACTGGCTAAGATCACCAAGAGCAAAGTGAGATCCTTTTTCTGGAAGTCTATAATCTGCCGGTTCGAACTACCGCGTACCCTCGTCACTGACAACGGACGGCAGTTCGACAACGCACCCTTAAGAGGATTCTGTACCGAGCTAGGCATTCATCAGCAGTTCACCTCTGTCAGACACCCTTAGACCAATGGCGCGGCCGAGGTAACAAATCGCATTATCCTCCAAGGACTCAGAACGCGACTAAACGACTTCAAAGGAAGATGGGTGGAGGAACTTTCCAACGTCCTGTGGGCCTACCACACAACGCCGCGGGCTCCTACGGGGGAGACTCCCTTCAGCCTCGTCTTTGGGTCCAAGGCTGTCATCCCTGTGAAGGTCGACGTCTCGAGCCCTCGGACGGAGTCTTACGATGAGGAGGACAACTTGAACCAGCTGCAAGCCAACCTCGACCTTGTGGAGGAGGTACGTGACCGAGCGCAACTCCGGATGGCTGCCTACCAACAACGAACCACCAGGTATTATAATGCTCGCGTCCATCCCAGAACATTCTTGCTAGGAGACATAGTCCTCAGATGGGCCGAAGTCTCGAAGCTGACGGAAGGGGGCAAGTTGTCGTCAAATTGGAAAGGACCCTATCGAGTCACCGAAGCCCTCCATCATGGAGCCTACCAAATCGAAGGACTAGATGGGAGGACGTTCCCTCAGACTTGGAGCTCTGACAACCTCCGATGATAATACTAGTAATGTATCCCTGCTATGCATTGGACGAATTATTCATATTCTTTTGGATTCACCTTTCCCATATTTCATATTAATAAAAGCATGATCGAGTAACTCATCTTTTCAGCAAAAGCTCGAGGCCAGCTCAGCACTTCAAGCCCAATGTACCATCGACACTCAAAAGCCCAAGGCTAGCTCGGCACTTCAAGCCCGATGCAACATCAGCACCGCAAGACCGAGGCCCACTCTGGAGTTCCAATGGCAGCTCGACGCTACAGGCTCCCCACAAGGATCACACCTGCGCATCGACCTCATTTGCTAAGGGGAGCTTCGAGCCCACCCTCGACGCCCACTTTGGGGTCCAGCCCTAAATAGCAACTAAGTCGTGGATTCACTCATGGTAGGTAGACGTGCCACCCCCCTCCCAGTGCCGACGCAGCCCCTAAGGGTCCTATGGCGACGAGCTGAGAGGGAAGTTACTACACTAGCTAATGAAAGCAGATTTCAAAAGGAATTTTTCATTACTTCAAAAGGTGTCTACAAAATACCGACCAAGTCGGATTTCAATACAAAAAGTAAAAATAAAGTACAAGTTAGGGATCCGCTGCGCCGGGCTCACCATCGGATGGTACCCCCTCGGACACCTCGTCCGGTTCTATTTCCAAGGCACTAGGGAGACCAAGGACCCTGGCCACCTTCTCTCGGCCATCACGAAACCCCTGGAGGTAGATGTCTGCGGAGGCTTGGCTAGCTCATCCGCGAAACTGGTGGACTTACGGAAGTTGTCCACAGCTTCTTCCGCCCTCCTCTCGGCCTCGACTGGCCTCTCCTCGGCAGCAGCTGCCCTCTCCTCAGCAGTAGCCGTGGTGGTTTCTGCCTCGTGAACCCTAGCCTCCCCCTCCACGGCGCGAGAATCTGACCTCCTGGCCGCCTCTTCAGCCTTATTCGCCCTCTCCTCAGCCGCCTTTATTTCAGCAGTGCGTGTGTTGATATGAAAGTCTCGGGTAGTCACGACCCCCATGGCCTCCCTCAGTTGGTCCAAGGCCGCCCGAGTGCGCTTAGTTTCGGCTGCTGCCCTGCGTTCGGCCGCCTCCTTGGCCTCTTCTGCCCTCTCGGCCCAGGCTCGGGCCTTGGCAGCCTCCTACCGAGCCTCGCGAAGGACGATCTGCCCCTGATTGATGACCTCCCGAATGGCCACCAAGGAGTTCGTCGACTGCATCGAAAAGTAAGTTAGTACAAAAGCTAACAGGATACAAGGAAAAACTCTAAAGTCATGCAAATACTTACCTAGATGAGAGCCATGAAAGCCTCCCTTAAAAAGGTTGAGGTCCCCAACTGGCTGAGCTCCTCCTGGAACTCGGAGAGGATGATTTGGGAGATCAGCCACTCCGCCCTGCGCCCGTGATTCATCATTGAGGGTTGGGAAGGAATTGCCCCAGCCTTGCCTCCCTCAGTAGCCTCGGCTGGCTCGGGCGCCAGGCTGGGAACTACTGGCACTTCTGTCACGCCCCAGTTCCAAAATTTGAGCTAGGGTGATAACCCGCCGCATACCAGGCATGCAAGGCATCTTGAACTTCATCACATAAATCAATATAAAGTAAAAATTCAAATCCATGATTTATTACAAACCATAATTATCAGTCTTGGCTACCTGCCCTACACACAAGCAAATCTGAACTAAATCAATATAATGGAACTAAGTTTATTTAATAGAAGCTCCTCTATCCCAATTATCCTTCTTCATTCCTGAGGCTCTGAAAAACATTGTGAGAATTTATGAGCTCACACTCAATAAGTAAGCCTAATATAATTTCAAAATTTCATTTATCATGCTATCAGCATATTCATGTCATCATATCAATAATTTGGAAATTAATTAAATAATAAATACTAGAATATGCGATGTAAACAAACATTGTTTATACTGTCATCGTTTTTCTTATGTGTCCCACGGCCCTACAATACTCATCTTGTATATCACTCTTAAATGTCCCCTAAGAGGAAGGGTCCTGGTACCAGTATTCTATCATCATAATCAGTCATATCATAATCTGTCATGTGATAATCTATCATGTGATGATCTGTCATATCATAATCTGTCATATGAGAACCGCGGCGACACATAAAGTTTTACTATCATTATCATAATTACATATTATCATAGTAGTAACAACATGATTTTGCAAATTAACATAATTACATTTAACTGTAAGTTCACAGTTTAAATTAAATAATTATAAAATTATAATACTTGACTTACTTACCACAGTACGTGAATTTCAATTGATAACCCAGCTAATTGGACACCTGGGAACCTACAGTATCATTTTTCATTATTAAATTTCTAAAATCTGAATTATAAAATAATTCTTAAACTCTACCCAAACCACTTCATGGGCCCAACTTTGGGCTCGAATATCTCTCAATGTATACACCCAAATAGGGAAATAAAATTATCCCCAGAAACTAGAATCAATCCTGATTCGGGCCATATTTTTTTTGTCATTCTCGGCCCGATACAGGGCCCAAAACGCTGCTCAAACAGGGCTCCTGAACGGCCCAATAGGCCCAAAAAACAGCCCAGCCGGCCCAGCTTCTCTTTTTTTTTACTACTGTTCCCCTGTTTCAAACGAAACAGGGGCATGCCGTGCCGGCGGCCAGGGCCGCCGCCGGCCAAAATTAAGGGCGGCCCGGCCGCCGGACCGAGCCAGCCGCGACCCTTCATTCTCTCTCTCTTCAATTTCTCCTATCCTCTTTCTTTCTCTTCTCAGCTTGCCGGCGGCACGGCCGCCAAATCTGGGGCGGCCGGCCGCCGATGGCCGGACCAGAGCCGGCCGCCACCGTGGCTGGGCCTCCCTTCCTCTCTCTCTCTCTCTAATTCCTCTCTCTTTCTCTTTCTTTCTCACGATCTGCCGTGGCCATGCCGGCGGCACGACCGGCCACCATGGCTGGCCGGACCTCCACGGACGCCTGCCCGGCGCCGGTGGGGTCTCCGACCAAGCTCAGGCCCGGCGAGGCGGGGCACGCCGCCGGGCCCGAACCAGGATCAATATGGAAGATCCCGCCTCTCTTCTCTCTCTCTTCTTCCTCTCTCTCTCTCTCATGGCATGGACAGGAGACTTGATGGGAAGAAACGTCCGCATGAGAAGATGATGAGAAGGGCGTTCACGTGATCCTTTAAAGGCATGTAGAGTCCTCAAATCAAGGGACTCTGTTAGTTAGATATTTAAAATTCAAATCTTTAGAGTCTATCTTTCCGATCTCGTGATAACTCTCACGAGCAGTTAAGAAATCCAGGGATTACATTCTCCCCTCCTTATAAAAATTTCGGCCTCGAAATTGATAACTTTTATTAGAGAAAATTAAAATTCCAATTTTGTCCCAAGGACTAACAATCAACTAAAGTAACAGTTCAATCATTAACTATTTTAAGATCAAATAGTTGTGGATACTTTTTTTCATTTCTTCCTCCAGTTCCCAAGTAGCCTCCCTCTCAGAATGATTACTCCATTGCACCTTGACATAGGGAATGGTACGCCGTCTCAGAACCTGATCTTTGCGGTCTACGATACGCAAGGATGCTCCTCATATGATAAATCTTTCCTCAACTGTATAGGCTCATACGCTATGACATGGCTGGGGTCAGAGATATACTTCCTCAAAATACATGGTGACACATATCGATACGAATACCGCACCATGGAGTCTCATGATCTGCTCAATATACAAATTAGCCAATCTTTCACTCGAGACCCCAACTCTGAAAGTAGGAAATGAGCTGATTTTGTTAGTCTGTCCACAATGAACCCAAACTGCATCATTACTCTTAGGAGTTTTGGGCAGACCAGTCACAAAGTCCATTGTAATCTTTTCCCATTTCCACTGTGGAATCATCAGAGACTGAAGAGGTCCCGCAGGCCTTTGATGCTCGGCCTTCACTCGCTGACACACCAAGCACTTGGCCACATACTGAGCAATCTCCCTCTTCATGCCTTTCCACCAAAAATTTTCCTTTAAGTCTCTGTACATCTTAGTGCCACCTGGATGCACAGTATAGGGAGAGTAGTGAGCCTCCTTCAAAATTTCAGCCTTTAGCTCCTCATGTTTGGCACACAAAGTCTTCCTTCAAATTTCAGGGATCCATCATCCATTACATAAAATTCATTCTGAACTCCTGACTGCACAACTTCTTTAATCCTTTGTAGATCTGGATCTTCCATCTGGAGGACTTGATTCTGTCAACTAAGGTCGGCTGGAGTACAAGTGCTGCAACAAGTCCATCAGACTGCTGTACTCTCAGACCAACCTCCCACTTCTCCAGATCTCTCAATATGTGAGGCTGGGAGGTAATCATAGCAGCTAACTCAGAAGAGGATTTTCTGCTCAAGGCATCAGCTACTACATTGGCCTTCCCAGGATGATACTGTAGATTCAGGTCATAATCCTTCAATAGTTCCAACCACCTCCTCTGCCTTAAATTCAGCTCCTTCTGTGTGAAGATGTATTTTAGACTCTTATGATCTGTATACACATCACACGACACTCCATATAGATAATGCCGCCAAATCTTCAGAGCAAAAACCACAGCAGCCAATTCCAGATCATGAGTAGGATAATTCTGCTCATAAGGTTTCAGTTGTCTGGAGGCATAAGCTATCACTCTTTCATTCTGCATCAAAACACATCCCAATCCTTTCGAGAGGCATCAGTATATATAGTAAAACCTTCAGATCCTGTCGGAAGAACAAGAATGGGAGCTGACACCAGGCGCTGCTTTAACTCCTGGAAACTTTTCTCACACTCCACTGTCCAGTCAAACTTCACTCGCTTTTGGGTTAAGCGAGTTAGGGGTAGAGCAATGCGAGAGAAATTCTTCCACAAATTTACGGTAATACCCGGCTAACCCCAAGAAGCTTCTGACTTCCGCCACATTGGAAGGTCGGCTCCAGCTAATGATAGCTTCAATCTTTTTCGGGTCCACAGATACACCATCTTTAGAGATTATATGACCCAAGAAAGATACTTGATCCAACCAAAATTCACACTTCTGCAGCTTGGCATAAAGCTTCTTCTCTCGAAGAATCTGCAGCACATCCTCAGGTGGTCCTCATGCTCCTTATGGCTCTTGGAATATATCAGAATATCATCAATGAAAACCACCACAAACTGATCCAGATATGGCTTAAAAATTCTGTTCATCAAGTCCATGAACGCTGGGGCATTAGTTAACCCAAACGGCATCACCAAGAACTCATAGTGGCCATATCTGGTTCTGAATGCTGTTTTAGGCACATCTCCCTCCTTGACTTTAGCTGATGGTACCCTGACCTGAGATCAATCTTTGAGAATATCCGGGCTCCTTGGAGTTGATCAAACAAGTCGTCAATCCTCGGCAGAGGGTACTTATTCCGCACTGTTACCTTGTTGATTTCCCGGTAATCAATGCAGAGTCGAAGACTGCCATCCTTCTTCTTAACAAATAGAACTGGAGCACCCCAAGGAGAAGCACTGGGTCTAATAAATCCCCGATCTAGGAGCTCCTGCAGTTGATCCTTCAGTTCTTTTAGCTCAGCCGGGGCCATACGGTAAGGGGCCTTTGATATAGGTCCAGTTCCAGGAACTAGATCAATAGAGAACTCGACTTCCCGATCAGGGGTAAATTAGTCAAATCCTCAGGGAAGACATCAGGAAATTCTCGAGCTATGGGAATATCCTCCAACTTGGTCTCTTCTGCTGAAGGTCCTTGATTACAGCAAGAAATCCTTGACCACCACTCATCAGATACTTTCCAGCCTGCATTGCTGATATGAACACTGAGGCTAGGTGTTTCTGACCACCAATAAAACTGAATTCAGGCTGACTTGGAATTTTGAAGTTGACAATCTTCCTGAAAGCAGTCTACTGAAGCATGATAGGAGGCCAACCAATCCATTCCAAGGATAACATCAAAAAACTTCAGTGGAAGGACAATGAGATCAGCATTCAACCTCCTATTCTCCAAGATAATTGGGCAGGATTTGCATACTGTGTCAACTTTCATAACATCTCCATTTGGAAGCGCAATATGCAACTCTTGCTCTAGAGGAATAGGTGTCAATGATGCATTCTTGTCAAGATAGATGTCAGATATGAAAGAATGCGTGGCACCCGGGTCAATTAAAGTTTGAGCATAAGCAGTACCTACTTTAATCATTCCTGGACATAAGTGTAATTTATTTTAACATTAAGGATTGAACCTAACTTTTAATTAACTGTCAATGCATTGCACTAGATAAGAATGTAATACTAGATATAACATTAAAGGGTATACCTGTCACCACAGAATTAGAGGCGGCAGCGTCCTGCTGAGTGAGGTTGAAGACCTTCCCTGGGTCCTCGGTGGCTGCTGCTGCTGTTGGCTTATTCCTTGACTTGAAGAAGGCTGTTGATCCTTCCAAAAGGGACAGTAGCAATCTTGTGATCAGTTTTCCCACAGACAAAGCAGGCACCAGTCACTCTGCGGCAAGGCTTTCCAGGGTGGGAGTTACCACAATGAATGCAACGAGTCTCCTTATTCTGTGGTTCAGTTGGGGCCTGATGTGCACCCTTCTTCTTGGCCTGAGCAAAGGATTGGCCAGAAGTAGGCCCTTTTCTCTTCTTCCGCAGCTCCCAATCCTTTTGAACAGCATTCATATCCCTCTCAATCACCAAGGCCTTATTCACTACAGCACTGTAAGTGAGGAGCTCAAATGCATTGACCGCTTGCCTCAGTCTGGGTCGCAGTCCCTCAGTGAATCTGGTGACCTTGGCCATTTCATTGGTCATAATATTTGGAGCAAAACGGGCCAACCTGGTGAATTCAGCTTCATACTGGGCCACATAAAGATCCTTTTGCTCCAATTTGATAAACTTTGATTCCATCTATCTCTGTACACTCCTGGGGAAATATTTGTCGAAGAATATCTCTCTAAACTCTCCCAAGAAATAATCTGTCCATTCCGACGCTGCTCCTCAACTAACCACCAATCATAGGCTTCTCCCTGGAGAAGGTAGGTGGCAAATCTGATCCGCTCCATATCCTGACTACCATGGGCCATAAAAGCCTTCTCCATGTCTCGCACCCACCGCTCAGCATCAACAGGGTTGGTGGATCCAGAGAAAGGGGCAGGGGCAAACTTCTTGAAGTCTGCAAAGCTGCGGCCAACCCCTATCCAGGATTGAGATGGAGTAGGCTGGGTCTGTGGAGCAGTAGAGTCGGACTGAGTTTATGGAACAGGAGGGGCAGCTGTGTCTACGGGGCAGTGTGAGCAGGCTGAGTGGACAAGGCCTGCAGAATCTGATGCTGCAAGTCCGCATCGACTGCGCCATACCCGAGAGAACCTGAAGCATCTCGGTCTGGAGTCGCTGCTGATCAGTCCCGATTGAATTGGCAGGGGCAGTAGCTCCGGTGGCTTCCAGACCTCCCGGTTGGCCAGCATTACCAACCTGGAAACCCTCATCATTTTGTTGACTTCTAGTGCGACGTGCCATTCTTATCTCCTGATAAATTAGTTGTAATTAATATCATTGTAAACATTAATTGTTAGGCTTTCAAGCATAATATCTGAAATTCCTTTAAATTTATAATTGTCCCAATGTCATCCTAGTATTTTCCTAAAGTGTCATCATATATATGTCCTAATGTCATAACTTGGCTCTGATACCACTAAAGCTGTCACGCCCAGTTCCAAAATTCGAGCTAGGATGACAACCCGCCGTATGCCAGGCATGCAAGGCGTCTCGAACTTCATCACATAAATTAATATAAAGCAAAATTTAAATCCATGATTTATTACAAACCATAATTATCAGTCTTAGGCTACCTGCCCTACACACAAGCAAATCTGAACTAAATCAATATAATGGAACTAAGTTTATTTAATAGAAGCTCCGTATCCTAATTATCCTTCTTCATTCCTGAGGCTCTGAAAAATATTGTAAGAATTCTATGAGCTCACACTCAATAAGTAAGCCTAATATAATTTCAAAATTATATTTGTTCATGCTATCAGCATATTCATGTCATCATATCAAAATAATTTGGAAGCTTAATTAAATAATAAATACTAGAATATGCGATGTAAACCAAACATTATTTATACTGTCATCATTTTTCTTTGTGTTCCACGACCCTACAACACTCATCTTGTATATCACTCTTAAATGTCCCCTAAGAGGAAGGGTCTTGGTACCAGTATTCTGTCATATCATAATCAGTCATATTATAATCTGTCATGTGATAATCTATCATGTGATGATCTGTCATATCATAATCTATCATATGAGAACCACGGCGATACATAAATTTTTACTGTCATTATCATAATTGCATATTATCATCTTGATAGTAACAACATAATTTTGCAAGATTAACATAATTACATTCAACTGTAAGTTCACAATTTACAAATTAAATAATTTATAAAATTATAATACCTGGCTTACTTACCACAATACGTGAATTTCAATTGATAACCCAGCTAATTGAACACCTGGGAACGTACAGTATCATTTTTATTATTAAATTTCTAAAATCTGAATTATAAAATGATTCTTAAACTCTACCCAAACCACTCATGGGCCTAACTTTGGGCTCGAATATCTCTCAATATATACACCCAAATAGGGAAACAAAATTATCCCCAGAAACTAGATTCAATCATGATTCGGGCTATATATTTACTTTGTCATTCTCGGCCCGATACAGGGCCCAAAACACAGCTCAAACAGGGCTCCTGAACCGGCCCAATAGGCCCAAGTCAAACAGCCAAGCCGGCCCAGCTTCTCTCTTTCTTTTTTTTTTACTACTGTTCCCCTGTTTCAAACGAAACAGGGGCATGCCGTGCCGGCGGCCAGGGCCACCGCCGGTCAAAATTAGGGGCGGCCCGACCGTCGGTGGCCGGACCAGAGCCGGCCGTGGCGGCGGCCGGCCCCCCTTCCTTCTCTCTCTCAATTTCTCCCTATCATCTTTCTTTCTCTTCCATGATCCGCCGCGGCTAGGAGGCATGCCGGCGGCACGGCCGGCCAAATCCAGGGCGGCCTGGCCGCCGGTGGTTGGACCAGAGCCGGCCGTGGCTGCGGCCGGGCCCTCCCTTCCTCTCTCTCTCTCTCCGATTCCTCTCTCTTCCCTCTTTCTTTCTCACGATTTGCCGTGGCCAAGAGGCGTGCCGGCGGCATGGCCGACCACCATGGCCGACCGGATCTCCACCGGATGCCTGCCCGACACCGGTGGGGGTCTCCGACCGGAGCTTAGGCCCGGCGAGGCGATGGGCACGCCGCCGGGCCCGAACCGAGGATCAACCGGCTGCCATGGAAGATCACCGCCTCTACTTCTCTCTCTCTCTTTCTTCCTTGATTCTCTCTCTCTCTCTCTCTCACCCTGGCATGGACAGAGAGACTCACCGGGAGCAAGCGCGCGCACGAGGATGATGGGGAAGAAACGTCCGCTCGAGAAGATGATGAGAAGAAGACGTTCACGTGATCCTTTAAAGGCGATGTAGAGTCCTCAAATTAAGGGATTTGGGACTATGTTAGTTAGAGATATTTGAAATTCAAATCTTTAGAGTCTATCTTTCCGATCTCATGATAACTCTCATGAGCAGTTAACGAAATCCAGGGGATTACATCTTCCTCCATGGGCGGCCCCGCCGCTGCCGAGGGGCCCTCACCCAGGCTCGATCCCATCGGCCGAGCTGGCTCAACTAGGATGGCAGGCTCTGCTATTGCAACCCCCTCGCTCCCTCTAGGGGGGTGTCGGCTGTGAGGTTGACGGAAGGGCCGACCGCCGACTCTCTGCGATCTTGTGGTGGTGAGGGCTATGCCAAAGGTTGGCGCGGGACCGGAGCCTACTACCTCCTGCTCGGCCCCTCGGCGCTCTCGAGGGCCCT
Source organism: Calamus simplicifolius (assembly GCA_900491605.1). Classification (NCBI taxonomy): domain Eukaryota; kingdom Viridiplantae; phylum Streptophyta; class Magnoliopsida; order Arecales; family Arecaceae; genus Calamus; species Calamus simplicifolius. The sequence goes on from UESW01004273.1 coordinate 760,641, forward strand.
CTTCCTCTTGGTTGCGGCCCTTCGATGGTATGAGTGGGGATCTTCATCACTGCAAGCCATCGGTCGGAGTTAGCAAAAAAAAAAGAAGAGAGAGAAGAGAGAGAGCAAAACAGGATAAGGATCGAATCTGCAGATGCTCATCGGTTTGGGAGGCAATACCCGCGAGCCGGAGGTTGTCCTCCGACAGAAGCAGATTGTACCGGGGGATCTCGGCCGTCAGGAGCTGCCCAAGTGCCTCCCTATCCTCCGGGATCACTGATGAGTCTTTGTTTAGCCTCAGGTCCGGATCCCCCCACCTCGGCTTTACTCCCTCGAGGTCGGCAAAAAAAAAACGATATTTCCATCACTTAACGGAGGAAGGGAGGCAGAGTTTCAAGGCTTGACCAGGCCGAGGCTGGAACAGCAACCAACCCGACTGTTACCGGAGGGTATAGAAATTGCAAAAGAGGGAGATTCTAGGTTCGATGCCGAGGAAGTGGCAGAGTATGATGAAGCCACAGATGGTCCGAATGAAGTTCGGAACCAACTGAGCAAGGGTTAGGGAGTATCGGTCGAGGTTGAGGAAGAAAGGGTGGAAGGGTAGGCAAAGACCTATCCTGAGGGAGACCTTATAGATAGCGATCCTACCGGGTCGGAAGGACACTACCCTATCATCGAGGGTCGGAAGGAAGAGTCCAATGTCTCTAGGGATTTGGTAACAGGCCCTAATATTCGCCAGGTCCTGGCTCGTTACCGTGGAGGCGGTCCCCATCGAGGATTCCGCCCCCACCCTAAAGGAGGTGCCGGTGGCCATTGAGCGACTCCTAGCAGGAGCCTGGCCGACGACTCGCCATTGGGAGAGAGGAACATGGTCCTCGAAAGGGGTGGAGGAGGAAGACCATAAGGGGGTAGGAGATGGAGAGGCACGAAGCCTCAAGGACGAAACATGATCCTCAGAGGATGCGGAGGAAGGCCAGGACGGGGAAGAAGCCATTGGAGAAGTTTAATGGAGGTTGGGAATGACCAAAGAGCTAACCTGGAACGAAAATAGTAAGAATGGGTCTCGAGAGGAAAACGAAGTCGGGGAAGCCAGAGGAAGAAGACGATTGCAGTGCAGAATGACGAGACTCGAGACTTTCCCCGACTTATCAGTTTCAAATCGTCTCGCCTTACCTAGCAGGCCACGCGAACTCCCGTTATAGGCGGGATTGCCCTGGCAGATGCCCGACACGTGAGGTACCTCGCCTTCGGCCAATAACGAGGCGTCGCTGGCACCAGCGCCATGATGGCAATGATGACGGTTGCTTTTTGGGGCTTCCGAAAGGACACTCCGTCTCGAGGCAGATCTCCGCAAATCTGACAGTTAGTAGAGGTGGTGACGCTTCGGTGCCCAGGTCACCCGCACTATGACACCGCTGCACCAGAGACACGTGCCCTTCGATAATTGGGCATGACAGGATCAATCGCTGGGGAGCTTACACCCCTTTTGCCCTTCAGGGGTGGGCCCGCATCGTCTTAAGGGCGAAAGGGCATCTGATGTGGTTGATCAAGCCTTAGTAGGGTTAACGTAGGGAAACTGATGGAACCATCAGCTTCGAGCCCCGAGGCCCCCTCGGACCTCACTTCTCCTCGGTCTCAAACTCAAGTCCCCTCGGCCTCAAGCCTCGCGTTTCCTCGGCTTCGGCCCTGGGTTCTCTTCGTCCTCAAGCCGCCCGACACAACTACGTGGCCCATCAACCACCCATAGCTGCCACGTGGCCCACTTACCGTCTGCAACTATGTGTGGCCACCGTCCGTAACGGTGCACGCCTGACACGACCAGGCCCACCTGCCACCTGTGGTGCTGTGCCTAGTAGACGGCCGGCAAGGCAAGACACCTCTGACACGCTCAGTGTCAGTTACGACCTATCCATGTCAGCTTAGCCACCTGCCCGCTATCGGACAACGATATATCGGGATTAGCCACCCTCTGAAAATAGGAAAAGAAACTCTCGAACAGGTATAAAAACCCAAACTCATAACGAAGGAGGGATATGAACTCAAGCTCTAACTTCTTGTTAACTATTTTTCTTACTATTCTTAAGTTGCTTACTTGAGCGTCGGAGGATCCCCACTGAAGCAATCGATCTTTGGGAACTTCTTTGCATGAGCTTCTTCAAGAAGAAGAATCTCCATTTTTCGTCATTGAAGGAACGTGACTTGGCGTCAACACATCTGCCGTCCAGTCATTTATTCAAGAATAAAATAGTGAAGAGAACTCCATGCTTATTTTGTGAACTCTGGACGAAACCCAATTTATCCTGTCACTTAAACGGCCAATATCATACACGCTCATACCTGCAGTAGATGCCTAATGGCAGGAGAGCTTTGCACAATTTAATCTGGAGATACTTTAACCCCTACCAGAAATCCATGTAGGGTACCATCCTTTTCACCCAGCTGCTTCGCAAGATCTGAACTAAATTCTACGATAGGCACATGACGGATTTTTTTGGGTGGGGGATCCAATGTCTTTATTGTGGCTAGTTGATCAGGCTTACTGGCTTAGGCCTCTCAAATATTAAATTTTTAATTGACCTAATGCAAGACCTAGTCTGAAAGACAACAAAGGAAAACCGAGGCGACCATAAGACGCATTAAATTTTTGACAGCTCTGATAAGAGAACCATGCTAAAATGCTGGAAAAAGGAGAACCAGGGGCCAGCCTTGAAGCAGCAGCCTAAACCCGTGGGCGACGAATTTCCAACAGGACCACTCACGGGCCGTCTAATGGACCTTGCAAGTCTACCCGTTCGTCTTTCAAGCTTAGAGGTATCAATTGTCAAACGCGTTGCCCGCCAAGATCCGGCGGACCGGCACCATATGATACGGGACGAGTTATGCCTGGTACTATTGCTATAGTATAATAGTAGTCATGACTGACATGGCATAACCCATCTAGAATAACCCATCTAGAATAAGATTTATTGCATCATCCTTCGATACAGTAAGCATGCATCGACCATACAAATTGACCACCCATGCGTGTCGGTATGCATGCAGTGCACGATAAGATCCATTGGACCTTCGTATGCGCAGGCGGCTAATACGCGCAGCAAGTGCACCCTTTTCTAACACTCTTAGACCACGTCAACACAGTCCATGATATGTTATCAGGTCGATCAGGCACTATCAGGCCGATATGCAGGCTAGCCTGTTCAGCACACCTAGCCCGACACACGAGCTTGGTGTGGGCTGACCTATGCACACACCTAGCACATCAGGCGGAGCCCAAAAAAGACAAAAATGCCCTTCTTCAACAGCCAAAACCAACTAGTTGAGGAGTGCATATCCGTCCAATTCTTAAAATACCTTCAATAAAGCAAAAAATGATTAGTTTTTAAATGTATTCTACTCTATTGGTCAAGAAGACCTATTTACGCTTTTCAATAACCATAAACAGCTAAATTTCAAGATTATTTGTTTCATTTGAAACCTTCAACATCTATAAATAGGTCCCAACCATTCTTCCTTACCCTACATCAAACAACGAACTCTCTAAACTTTTCTAAAGCTTTCCTAAACTCTTGTAAGCCCTTCTCATCTTTTTACGGTCTTTTAAGTTCTCTTGCTATCTTTTTTTTTTTTACACTTTTTAGTTAGCTATCCTAATTTCTTTACTCTGTGCTTTTACTCTCTATCCTCTACGATCGACAATGTCTTGTACTAATAGCTCTCACGAATCCTGCAGTCACATATTTGAGTTCAATGCCGATACGGTGAAGTATGGGCCACACTAGTCACCGACTAAACCTAGTGCCCCTAGGCCCAATGCTGCCATCGGATGCCATATCAACAGTCTTCAGGTTAGAGTCTAGAACTAGACCCAAGATCTCTAAGGTCTGACTGTACTTCAACATCAAAGATCTTGTCGCCAAGAGACTTCATACACTATAAAGTTTGCAGAAAGAACTAGAGCTGCAATACTTACAGAGGAATTGATCACCTAATTTGGCACTGAAAAAAACATGGAAGTGCAAGGTAAGAAAAAATTTCTTATTCTCTGTACAAGCTTCTAAACTCAACTTTTGAGTTAATGAAAGTATCACAAATTATAACTTAATTCGATTCTACTATAGGACAATTACAGTTATATCCCTATCAACAAGTGCAAAGATTGAAGGACCAATTAGAGATTTTTTCTCTTAACTAATATCCAATAGGTGTTCTTCGCATGCAGATGGTTGGGTTAGAATATTAAGAATCAATTTTTGGATGGTGAATTAGTTGGGATATATCCAGGGGGTAAGCAATGGGTTAGGGTAACCCAAGAATCGATACTAATTCAACTTGTTTCGGTCTGACTGGTTTGGTTCTGAATATTCATTGGATAGATTATGGGTCCAAAATCCTGAAACCGCCACCCATCATGTCGATTTTCAATTGTAGAGGTTAAATCTTTCATTCTGACCCAAGAATCGACCATAAACTTTTTTTCAAAATTAGGAACCTTAGATATACCTCATAAATTATCTACTATCTCTACTTAAGATATTTAGTGTTATATTGACTCATAAATATATATATATTTCTTTTAGTTAATACAATTAAGAAAAAAGAATTAACCATTAAATATTAAAATAGTACCATTCAAAGAAAAAGAAAAAAATTAAATAATATTTATCAATATTGTGAATTTCTTAAGCATTTTATAATGACTCTTAGCTTCTCACTCAATTTCTATAATTAAAAAAAGAACATTTAATATACTAAAAGTAACAAAAAATCAAAAAAAGCTAATATATAAAAAAAAAGAAAAATAAGTTCTATCTTAAAACCGATCCAGAACCAACTTGATCTGATTGAATTAATTTTGGGTTGGTTTTAGGATAGGATTGGTTCAATTCTGTGTCCAAAATCTTGGATTCAATTTTAATTGGATCGGTTCTTAATTTTGACCTGAAATCTATCCAATCCGACCCACCCCCTAGATATATCAATTCAACATATAGGTTTATAATCTCCTAATGATTGCATAAGTCTATCAAGTGAGATCATTAGATGATAACATAGACAATAAAGATCCATCATGGTTAAAAATTAAGTTCTTGATTCAATCTGACATAAGAAAAGAAGGTCTACTCATACCCGATTAATAGCCCAACCTTCGACTCTGCAAAGCCATTTGAATTCAAGAAAACCTGATATATGCTCCTCAAGTCCTTGGAAGTTCTGAACTTGTGAATCAACCCTCTCCATGTATGCCAATGTGGAGGTACCATCCATGGTGGTCCTTTCCACCATCCCAAAATGATGAAAGCCTTGAACTGCCACTCCATAAACTAGAACAAAATTATCATCTTTCTAACTACACCATCATTACTGGGAACTCCTTGGCAATCAACAGTTTTTAAGAATCCCACAAAGATTTGGCTTTTCGATAACAGCAACTTGCCTAAGCATGCGATCACTTGGAGGAGGATTCCAATTGCTTGATGTTCCAATCAAAATAACAGCAACCTGATGAAGGAGCCCCTCAATTTGTTAACAGTAACTCTTAACCCTTTCCAATCTTCATCATAAGACGGTTGCAGGAGAAAATCATGTTTTGTGAGGGAATATCTCCACTCCTCTTCAACCTTCCCTATCAAATTCTTGCATTAGGCTTTCATCTTGCATGAGGAAGATCTCTCTCACATATTTTGATCCATCAAGAAGATTTAACCATCTATGAATCTACTTCATTTTCATCAAATTGCCTACAATCTCTTAAATCATTTCCAATCTCTCAGACCTCTTAAGGCTTCACGGTACAACAACCAATTTGAAGAACCAACTCCAATGTTAGAGATAAGCAACTACAAAGATTCTTAGCTCCAATGGTGATAATCAAATAGAAGCTAGAAGAACCCCACAGATTCTTGACTAGTTTAACCATACCAACTCCAGTCCAAATATCTCAAACTTCTGGATTTAGGGGAGAAAAATGCTCTACAAAGAGTTTGACAGTTTCCTTTGGAACTGAAATGTAGGAAGTCCTGAGAGTAACAAGGTTGAAGCTAGAAAAACCTAGATGACATTAGATGCGAGCAACAAATCTCATAGACCCGCTGCTTCATTTCATATTCAAAGTGACATCTATTAGATCAGTCCATCAACAACAACTTCACTTATTTGGACCTATTTCATCTGAAGGGAAATGACCAGGAAGAAACAATAGCCAGAGAAACTGCTGAGATCTGCTTCACTTAAAACTTGTGTTAATGAACTTACTGGTATTGTTGGAACAAGGTAGATACCATATCTGCTCTATGTATACTTAGTTTTTCAGACAATTCATTGACATTGTTATTTCCTCTATAGGTTTGGAAGATGAGAAGCCTTAAAGCATTGACATATCTAGTAACAAAACGTTGAGCAAGATTTGTACCATTCTCAGTATACAGCATATGTATTAGTAGCATTTCATAGATGAAACTTCTCTCTAAAAACACACCATGCTTAAACAGAGTCAAAGGCCTTCAAGAATTAGATCTTTTTTGCAATAACCTATGAGAGCAGACACAAGAATTTCTGTAGAACTTTCATGACATAAAGAGCATGGATGTCGCTTTTCATCACAAGTTATAGTATAAAGGGCCTTCAAATTTAAGCATCATTTTAATCCTCCAAACAATAAGCTCTATGGATGTATCCCCAAATTGCAATTGTTTCCATCTTTGATTCAGCCTCTTAAGAGAAACATAGCTCACCAACAGTAAAAGTATTATTATGTTTCTCAATGCATCCAGATGCTTTAGTGGTGTATCTGCTGCCCAAAATTAGATTTAAAAATCTAAAAAGAATAACTTTCGGGTAATCAGATGCTTTATCCTAGTCTTCTGTTTGTTTTCTTGACTAAATCTGGCATAGAAGGAACCTGCACCCGTATAAAGCATAAAGATTCCATGGATAAACATGTTAAACTGAGTTTTCAAAGTAACTGAATGATTTCTCAGTTACCTCCCTTACTTTTTTTTTGGTTTTGGCATGGGGGGGGGGGGGTGTGTGGAAGCAACCATAGACTGCAAGAGAAATGAGATCATTGCAATGAAAACAATCAACCTTCCACTGTCAGAAGCTCCAACAGATCTTTAAACCCAAAACTTTAGTTTGAAAAATATTCAGCATCAATATTTGTTTATCTCAACAGTTTGCTAAAAGGTGAACATTATGCGGAAGTTTTATACCCCATATGAGTCTAGAGAAGTATTAAATCCACAAATATATTAGTGATCTGATTTGAGGTGTTTGAATCTCAACCAACATCAATGATCCTCTTGCATTTAATTAGCTCAAGTACTATGTCTGGATTTTTATGTTCAGCATGACATCAAATCATGAAATGCCATTGCAAACCAAGATGTATTAACCGTCCACATGGGTGAATTTAAAATGATTCCTCAACAAAATTATACCAAATCATCTCAGATTGCAATCAACTCAAGCTGTATGAAAACAAATCACTTGATATGTGTTCCTGAAGAAAGTTATGTAATATGTATTATTTTTCTCTCTGATTTCCGGCTATCAGAAAGTTCCTCATACAATCATGCATCTAATTTTCCTTTCTTGTAAGAATCTGGAAATGTCAAAACTTAAAGGGACAATTACGTAAAAAGTTAAGAGGATGAGCGAGGATCTTGTTAAGAGGATGCTTCTGATGATCCAAGGGCTACCGTCATGAATAAGGTAATCTAGGACCATGATGGATGCCATTGCAACAGTGGAAATCATTGGCAGAAGCTCCTAATAAGCATGTATCAGCAACCTAAGTCAAAAGAGGGTGATGATAAAATCAATAAAGAAGAATTTAATGCAAAGTCACAATCTAATTGAGAGAAAGATGCTGATTTGATTGGTGAGAAGATGCATGAAAGGGACTTGGCTGGCTGAATATGTTTTCCTGAGAAGTGAGCTGTAGCATTGCATGAAAGATTAGAAGCTTGGTTGGTGACTATAATCTCATCAAAAGGTTTGCGAAAGATGAGATTACTATAAGTTTAACAACATTGCAAAAGATAGGTTAGATTGCAAGAGGTAAGTGAGCTTACCTGATTGTTTCCTTTCAATGATGTTTTTCTTTCCATTAAGTAAAAAGAGATAGGACATTTATATATTTCATCTCACAAAAGTTCAATAAGAGATTTAGATTATTGAAGAAATTATGAAGTACATTTGACATGATTGTGGACACTACACATTTTCTCTTATTGTCTGTACCGCTTACATATGGATAACTGAATTGGACAATTTAATCAGTCAAACTACAAAACCATATATTAAAACAAGTAAAATGTATCTTAATAAGTCTTGTTCACTTTGTGAAACCTCAACACAAAGCCTCAAGTTGCATACACGTATCAAGACCTACTTAGTCCTTTTTTATGATAGTTTTCATGGTTCTTTTAGATTTTATGTAATTGCTATTTTATCACACTCGATAGAAATCAAGTAACTCAAGCAACTTTTGATCCTTAATTTGTTCATTCAAAATTTCAGATGAATTTATATGACTTGTTGCATGCTTTTTGAAGTTTGTGTCAACTGTAGAGTTTGAGATTCTGAACAAAATATGCCTTTTGGAAAACATATGATTTTACAAAACACTACCACTAGGGAAGTTTACTACCTAGTGATCATAAATTCAAAGAAGGTCCAGGCCAAAGAATATAACTTAGAATGGTCTTCCATGGAAAGATAGTGGCCCAATAGCTACATGGCCAACTCCATGAAGACCACATCTCTCTCCATCGCCAACATCCTCGTACTTGATTAATTACTTGAAGTGCATTTTATTTGCCCCACATGAAAATAGCCGACAACGTTACATGACTAATGAGGACTCACCAGTCTTGCACATAATGGTTCACGTAAGACACTATTCTCATCTAAAATACCAAATAATGGTGCACATTAAAGTCACCACGAAGTCTGATCATTGACCTTTAATAGCTTTGAGTTAAATCACAACTCCACACCAACAATCTCCAAAAAAATGTTATAGACTAGATTCTCTACTAACATCCAAATAACCGTTATTGATTATGTACATCAAGATTAAATCTTAGATTCATACAAGGATTCAATTACCATCTCGCACATCCATTATGTAATATGGCTAGCACAATATGGTGTGATACCATGTCATGTCAGTCATGCACAGGAGCTCATAAAGAAGAAAAGGTCTATGTAGATCCACGCAAGTCCATATCAACCATCATATCTTGATGCCAATAAGCACATGTAAGTGCAACACCATATATCCTACATTGTTTAGGCCAGTAGTTATAATAGCAACTAAATCTTTGGTTTCTTGCAGCAACACAACTTCATGCCAAAAAGTACTGATTTGATCATTCAACATCATCAACTATTATTGCCTCTGGACCTAAACCATCTCAAATTAACATCTCCAATAAGAGAAGGGGGAACTCTTAACGTTGCTATCATAAGTAACGACCAAAATTTAATCCCATCTGACCATAAATGTCAACTGCATATTCTACATTTCAATACTTGATCTATCACCTAATTCCTCCTGGAATGAAGATATGCCCAGTCAAACTTTGATCGGCCTATTTCAAGACCTAAACATTATTGTAAATCTACATCAATTGCATCTTACAAACCCCTTGAGATGGTATCAACCTTATAGTACTGGTCGAGAGCTTTGTTTTAGTACATGGCATTTCAAAATTGCACTTTGCGATTGAGTGCTAAATGTCATGGTTCTTGCTCCAAAATCCTATCTAGGCCTACCTGGTATGGCTAAAGTGATCCGCAATGGGTTTGGCGATCCTCTTGGAACACCACTCATACTAGTGACCCCCTATCTCAAGAAAAAACGCTAAGGAGAGGCCTGCCAATAGCAAGCCTCAATAATGCAACAAAGATGTAAAAGGCAGTAATAAGATAACAGAATAAAGGCTAGGCTTAAGATAGATTGAAGCTGGAACAAAGAAAGAAGGAATTTTAGGGTTAAAACCTCTAACGTTTGTAATAGGAAAAAAATTGCTCAAAACTAGTCTTAATAGACTATTTATACTAGGGCTACTTAATAAAACTGAAAATATAAAATATCAACTACAAAATAAAATAAATTAAGACAAACAAATTTAAACTTCAAGGATGCTCTTGCGTCAATCTCCTCAAGTTGAAAGGGAATTCGACTCCGATGAATAAACTTTGGTAACTTCAGCATATATGGCTGGATCAACTCTTTTCAATTCATCTTCAGCAATCTAGTTACTTTCACTGGCTGGCTTACCCAGCCATTTCACCAAAAATTGCCTATACTGGCTGCCCCTCCTTTACTTCACTTCCTTGACGTCTAACACAACTTCTACCACATCAGGTTGTCTTGTAGGCAACTGCTGAACTTGGCTTGCAACTGTAGTGATTTCCGCATCAAACCCCCCAAATGCGTATAAATCAGAAACATTAAAGACTGGGCCGATTTGCAAATCAGGTGGTGGCTCTATCAAATAGGCATTAATGCTGATTTTTCAGCACTTTACATGGCCTTAACTTCCTGGACTTAAGCTTTTGTGATATTTGATACTTAAAGAATTTGATCAAGAGTTTGTTGATCATAATATTAAAGCTTGTGATGGGTGCCTTTAGGAAAACTTTCTCACCTTGAGTGTACATACACCAAGTCACCCTCTTCAAACTCTTGAATCCACTGATGCTGATTAGCACTGTTGGCATAAGCTTCATTGCAGGCTTTCAAGGCCACTTTAACCTCTTCGTGGACCTACCTAATATCGTCAACAAAAGCCTCTCCATCATCACTTGCTCGGGCTTCTTATGGCAATGATGCCAAGTTGAGTACATGTTGCGGTTTAAGGCCATATGCTACCCCAAATGGTGTCTTAATAGTTCTGTTCACTAAATTATTGTAAGCAAATTCAGCTTGTGGTATAACAAAGTCCCAATTCTTCACCTGATTCCCAACAAGACATCTTAGCATGTTTCTCCAACTCTGATTAAGGGCTTTCATCTGACCATCTGTTTGTGGATGACATGTACTAAAATATTTCAACTGAGTCACTAGCTTCCTCCACAAAGTTCTCCAAAAGTGCCCCACGAACTTGACATCCCTATCAGAAGCAATAGACGTTGGAACACATGTAGCCTCACCCCACTCATAAAGGCCATCCAGTGTCCTGAAAGCTGTTTTCCACTTATCACTACTCAGCCTGATTTGGTGATAACCACTTAAATCAGTCTTCAAAAAGACTTCAGATCTAGCCAACTGATTCAGCATGTCTTCTAACCAAGGAATAGGGAATCAGAATTTGATTGTGATTTTGTTTATGGCATGGCTATCCACACGCATCATTCGAGAATCGTCCTTCTTGAGAGCAAGCAAGGCTGGACAAGCACATGGAATTTTACATTCATGCACCAGCTCCTTAGCAAAAAAAGTTCTCAACCTGTTTTCGCATCTTGGCTCACCGCATAGGCAGCATTCTATAAGCTGGCAGATTTAGTGAGGCAGCCCCTGAAACCAAATCAATGGCATGTTGGATGCTCCTCATTGGTGGTAAACCTTGCGGAAGATCAGCACTAACCAGCTCTGCAAATTCCTCTAGTAAATACTGGATTTCAGGAGAATGTTGAGGTGGCTTTTCTATTTGGTCACCCTGGACAATCTTGCTTACAAGGCGCACACAACTCCTAGTTCTCTACCCTCCTTCAAATTTTTCAGCAGATAGAAACCCATTTAGTGTGCTAACCATAAAAGAATGAACGGTAGCTTCCTTAACTCCTTCCTTAAGGGGAGTGCAAGGTATATTTCTTGTTGCCTCTATAAAATGAATGGGTGTTAGATTTAGTGCGATGGTCCATATCATAATCATATAACCAAGGTCTGCCCAAAGAATATGACTAGCATCCATAGGCACAATGTCACACAAGGCCTCATCATCCAAATTACCACCCGTAGTAAATTTAACCAAGCATATAAATGTGTAACCAGGATCCCATTCCCTTCTTAAGCCACCTAATTTTGTAAGGATGGGGATACTGTTCAGTAGGCAATTTCGTTTTTTCCACTGCATATTTTGAAATAACATTCTTCAGGCTTCCTCCATCAATAATTAGATCACACACCTCGCCACCACATAGAAACCCATGTCCAAAAATTGCTACACTGCCTCCAATCTTCCCCTTCATCCACAGCTGTTGTTGCCATCACCTATCAAACCACCAAAGACTTCCTTTGAATTGGATAAACATCAACTTCTTTATTTTTATAATTATAGTCCTCATAAACTGGTTCTAACACCTCTAATTCTTCAAATTCAACTAGATTTACCCTTTGAAGAGTGGATCGTCCTCTTTCTAACCTTGGAGCATAGCACGCATTCGACCAGCCCCAAGTCGTGTGGAGATGCGGAAGCGAGATGATATCCCTGCTGAAATTTCTGCAGCAGAATTTTGGATCTTGATCTTGTAATCTTCCAGATTGATTAGCAACTAGGATTTTCCTTGGTTTCTTGCGCCCCAAGATTGTAAGAGAGGGTCGTGGCCTCTCTTCTTCCTCACGTGAACCTTCAGATCTGATCCAGAAATCAAGAGACACTGCCCAAGGAGAAGGTACTGCTAGGGTTTCTTCCTTCTCCTTCCTTTAGAGAGGCGGCTCCAAGAAGATGGCTAGGGCAGAGATGGCAGCAATAAAACCCTAGAAACCTAGGGCATCTATATGTGAGAAAAAGAGGAGGAGGAAGAGAAGGGATAGCTTATTCTAGGGAGAAAAGGGTTTCTTTTATTCATCTATAATCATCATCGTTACATGACTATATATAACCCGTCCCCATGACGGCCACCAAAATAAAACCAGCACCACACATGAACCGGTGCCTTATTATATGGATAATAAACCCTAAAAAACTCCCTTGGACCAACCACACCTTGGGCCCACACCTTGGGCCCAAAGATAGACTAGCCCCCTCAAGACCCAACAACCTGGGCCTTAACCCTGTGGAGCCTACAAACCTCCACCCTAGGATTTAAGCTTTGGAGTACCACACCAGGCTCTACAATCTCCACCTTGGTGCTTCAAAGCTGCTGAAAAATCTGCACATTCCCTCAGACCCATCAGTGTCACACATGAGAGAAAGCTATCCCGTGGAAGAGTCTTCGTAAGTGCATCTGCCTGGTTCTTCTTTGTATGAACTTTTACCAGCTCCACTTCACCTTCTTCCACCAATTCTCTGATCCTGTGATACCTCACATCTATATGCTTTGTGCGTGCATGATAGATTGGGTTCTGAGCCAACTGCAGGGCACTCTGACTATCACTGTGTAACAATACTGTACCCTGCTTCACCCCCATTTCCATGATGAGTCTCTTCAACCAAAGAGCCTCCTTGGCAGCCTCTGTAATCCCTATATACTCAGCTTCTGTTGTAGACAAAGCTGTAATAGGTTGAAGGGTTGATCTCCAAGAAATTAATCCACCATACATGCTGAACACATACCCTGTGGTAGACCTTCTTGTATCCAGATCACCTGCAAAATTTGCATCCACAAATCCTTCCAATGGACCTAATGACTTACTTGGGATATTAGATTTCTCCTTAGATCCATCTTGCTGCCCAAAAATTAGACCAAGTCCACGAGTTCCCTGAAGGTACCTCAAAATCCACTTGAGTGCCTTCCAGTGCTCCTTCCCTGGGTTCGCCATGAATCTGCTCACCTGGCTCACTGCATATGCTATGTCAGGCCTGCAACACACCATAGCATACATAATGCTGCCCACGGCACTGGCATATGGAACTCTCTCCATGTACTCTTTCTCTTCATCTGTCTGGGGGTTCTGTAACTTAGAAAGAGACATGTGACTAGCCAAAGGTGTTCCAACTGGTTTGGCCTTATCCATCCCAAACCTCTCCAACACCTTGTGAATATATCCACCCAATGACAAGTGTAGAATTCCCTTGGTCCTATCTCTGTAAATTTCATCCCAAGTATCTTCCTAGCTGACCCCAAATCCTTCATTTCAAATTCTGTTGATAATGCATATTTCAGTCCATTCACTGCTTCAACACTCCTGCTGGCAATGAGCATATCATCCACATACAGAAGGAGATACAGTGCATCATCCTCATCCACATCTTTCACATAGACACAAGTATCATGTTCACATCTAGAAAATCCAAGGCCCAAAATAAAAGTGTCAAACCTTTTGTACCACTGACGGGGTGACTGCTTCAAACCATAGAGCGATTTCTTTAGTAGACACACTTTTTCTTCCAATCCAGATTCCTTGAAACCCTCTGGTTGCTTCATGTATATCCTCTCCTCTAGACTCCCATGTAAGAAAGCCGTCTTCACGTCCATCTGCTGCAACTCCATACCATGTTGTGCTACGAGAGATAACAACACACGAATTGAAGCATGACGTACCACTGGAGAGAATACCTCTGTGTAGTCCACTCCCTCTCTCTGTGAGAACCCCTTAGCAACAAGCCTTGCTTTGTATCTGACTCCACCTTGCTCTGAAGGTGCCTCCTTCTTTGTGAACACCCATTTTGAACCAATGGCCCGAGCATCTCTAGGTAGATCCACTAGCTGCCATGTCTTGTTCTTTTCCAGGGACTCCATCTCCTCCATCATGGCCTGCATCCATGAGTCTCTTTCTGAACTTTCCATGGCTTCTTGGAAGGTCTCTGGATCTTCATTTGCAGTGATTAGAGCATAGGAAATCATGTCATCAATGCGATACCGAGCAGGTTTGATGATGGTACGCTTTGCCTTGTGTAGTGCCACACCCCTTTGATCATCTCTCAAAGCTGAAGTGTGTGACTCCACCTGCACCTCCTTTTGGATTGATGGCTCTTCTGGCTGATCCTTTACATGTATTGGAACATTCATACCAAACTCCACCTCAAAAGAAGCATGTTTTGAAGTAGAAGTAGAAGGTACATCACCTGTCAGCCAATGCTGTCCACTGCTGTCCTGTTCAGCCTTTTCAGCTCCATCTGCAATCTCTGACCTCTTCAAGATGCTCTTCTCATCAAAAATAATGTCTCTACTGATGATACACTTCTGTGAATCTGAACTCCATAGCAAATAGCCTTTAACTCCCTGTGGATACCCGATGAAGATCAGCCTTTGTGATTTTGGGTCCAGCTTGCTCCTTTCAGTTGCCTCCACATGTGCATAGGCTGGGCAACCAAAAATCCTTAGGTGTCCAAGCTCCACCTTCTTCCCACTCCAGATCTCCTCTGGAATGCCTCCATCAAGTTTTCTATTAGGGGACCTGTTAACAAGAAAACCAGAGAACATAATTGCATCACCCCAAAAGACCTTGGGCAGTGATGCCTGCAGCCTCAAACACCTAGCCTTCTCTGTCAATGTACGATTCATCCTCTCTGCCACACCATTCTGCTGGGGAGTCATCCTTACTGTGTAATGGCGTTGGATCCCATTTTCCTCACAGTAGCTTCTGAATTCATTGCTTGTATACTCCCCTCCATTGTCAGATCTCAAACACTTCACTGGTTTTCCTGTCTCCTTTTCAACACCAACTCTCCAAGCTTTAAACCGGGCAAATACCTCTGATTTTTCTCTTATCAGATATACCCATACCTTCCTGGAGTAGTCATCAATGAAGTTAAAAAATACTTAGCCCCACCTCTGGCTGACACAGGGGCCGGTCCCCATACATCTGAGTGAACTAGTTCCAGAATACCTTCACTCTGCTTGGAACTGCTGGCAAATCTCACCCTATGTTGTTTGCCATAAATACAGGGCTCACAGATGTCATTGTCCTCCTTCTTAAGTGCTGGAATCAGACCTCTTTTGCTGAGTTCTATAAGCCCTTTATCACTCATGTGTCCCATTCGATAGTGCCACAGTTTATAGACCAACTGTTCCTCCTGTGCCGCTGCTAGCACCTCTGCACCATCTATGGCCACTGAGCCTTCCATCTGATAGAGATTATTTTCCAACCTTCTCCCTTTCATCACCACTAATGCACCCTTGGTTATCCTCAAACATCCACTCCCCGGCTGGCTTCCAAAAGCATACCCATGCTTCTCCAGGTAGCCCAAAGAAATTAGATTCTTCTTCAACTCCGGGACATGTTTGACATTGGTTAAAGTCCTTATAACCCCATCATACATCCTCACCCTTATGCTTCCAACTCCAGCAACCTTACAAGGATGATTATCACCAAGGCATACACTCCCTCCATCAGATTCTTCATAAGTTGCAAACCACTCCCTATGCGAAGTATAATGGTGAGAACATGCTGAGTCAAGTGTCCAACAACTATCACACTTCTTGGTCCCATCTGAAACTACCAGTACATCATCTTCACTGTCTTCAGATGAATTTGCACCACCATTGCTGGTTGAACCTCCCTTGGAAATGCCCTTCCCCTTCTCATTCTTCAGAAGTGGGCAATTTCTCTTCAGGTGACCAATCTGATGACACTTGTAACACTTCCATGCTTTCTGCTTGCCCGAGACTTAGATCTGCCTTTGGACTTGCCTCTAACCTTTTCCCAGGGTCTTCCTTGCCTCTCATTCACAGCAAGTACCTCTGTGTTAGAGTTTCCCATGCGAATCTTTTCTCTTTGCTGGTTTGATCTCAGCACCCCCACAACCTCTTCATAATTCAGGGTCTCCTTCCCATACACCAAGGTTGTAATCAGACCATCATAGGAACTGGGTAGCGAACACAACAAGATGAGGGTCTTGTCTTCTTCATCAATCTTCACATCAAGGCTCATCACCTCTGAGCACACTTGATTGAATTTCTGAATATGGGCCACAAGATCTCCTCCCTCAGGCATTCTCAAGCTGTACAACTGTTTCTTCAACCACAACTTGTTTGTCATGCTCTTTCCCATGTAAGTGTTCTCTAAAGTTTCCCAGAGCCCCCTTGCCGTGGTCTGCGTGCAAATCTCCGGCAAGACTTGATCAGCCAAGCACATCCTGATTGTGCTAAATGCAATCTCCTCTAACTCCTCCCAATCCTCACGACTTACATTATCCGGTCTTTGTTTCACCAAGACCTTATAAATCCTTTGCTGTACCAATAAATCCTTCACCCTTTGCTGCCATAGGGTGAAGTTTCCCTTGCCATCATACTTTTCAAAATCGAATTTAAAGCTACTAGATGCCATATCCAACCAAGAAACAATGCACACAACAAAAACAGAAAATTAAACTTGCTGCAGAAATTTCTGGTTTGATATCTTACCAAGAAACGCCCAAGATCCAATCTTTTCTCCACCAAATCACCGAGGCTCTGATACCAAATGAAGAGTGGATCGTCCTCTTTCTAACCTTGGAGCATAGCACGCATTCGACCAGCCCCAAGTCGTGTGGAGATGCGGAAGCGAGATGATATCCCTGCTGAAATTTCTGCAGCAGAATTTTGGATCTTGATCTTGGTAATCTTCCCAGATTGATTAGCAACTAGGATTTTCCTTGGTTTCTTGCGCCCCAAGATTGTAAGAGAGGGTCGTGGCCTCTCTTCTTCCTCACGTGAACCTTCAGATCTGATCCAGAAATCAAGAGACGCTGCCCAAGAGAAGGTACTGCTAGGGTTTCTTCCTTCTCCTTCCTTTAGAGAGGCGGCTCCAAGAAGATGGCTAGGGAGAGATGGCAGCAATAAAACCCTAGAAACCTAGGGCATCTATATATGAGAAAGAGAGGAGGAAGAGAAGGGATAGCTTATTCTAGGGAGAAAAGGGTTTCTTTTATTCATCTATAATCATCATCGTTACATGACTATATATAACCCGTCCCCATGACGGCCACCAAAATAAAACCAGCACCACACATGAACCGGTGCCTTATTATATGGATAATAAACCCTAAAAAACTCCCTTGGACCAACCACACCTTGGGCCCACACCTTGGGCCCAAAGATAGACTAGCCCCCTCAAGACCCAACAACCTGGTCTTAACCCTGTGGAGCCTACAAACCTCCACCCTAGGATTTAAGCTTTGAAGTACTACATCAGGCTCTACACCCTTCACTTTGGACAAGCACAAGAGTTATGTCTCTTTTCACCACAAGCAAAGCATTGCAATTGTGACCCATTGCCCGCTTTAGAAACACCTAGACCAGAACAGCTTTGAGCTCCATATCGTGCCATATTCTTCCCCTTATCACTCCTATCATTGTTAGCGACACTCCCCATATGAATTATGTTTGATGTGACAGCCCCGCAGCCACTTCGTTGGGCTGTTTGGTCATTCTGATAGCCCCAGACAGCATCGAAATTGCTTGGTGAATTACCATAAGACGTACCATACATTGGTCTCCTTGCACCATAATGCAGCACCTGTTTTTCAGCCATTAACACATATTGCCGAGCATCTTCAAGATTAAATAAACGAACCACACCTATCTCATCTCTAACAGATTGATTTGAACCAGCAAGATAATTAATGGGAAGTCATCTGTTCATTAGTTTCATTCAGATCAACTTTAATAGAAAGGCTATTGAATTCACAAGTGTACTCGACTGATGTGCCATTTTGCTTTAAGGAATGAAACTTCTCATACAACTCCATTGCAAAATCAACCAGCAAAAATTGCTTCCCCAGCTTTTCTCTCATGTGCTCCCCGGTGCAGATTTTCGTCTTTCCTTGTCGTGCATGCTGCCCTCCAACTCTCTTCCACCATTACTGTGCAGTGCCCTTCAATTTTAAGCTTTACAAATAGCACCTTCCTATTTTCTGTCATTGGCTTCCATTCAAAATCATTCTCCAAGCTAGCTTCCCAATCTATGTAATCTTCTTCATCCAGTTTTCCTGAAAAATCAGCAACTTCTATCTTGATTCCACTACTATTTAAATCAAGGGCACGCAATAGCCATTCCTCCAATCCATCTCGTACTACATGATTCATAAGTCCAGCATCATGAAAGGGATTTTCATCTTCTTCATAATCAGTGTCATCCTCAATACCACCTTCTGACATGTCTAAGGAATTGTGGTCACCTTCTGGATTCTCGATACAAGCCCCCACAGGTTCCTGTTGCTGTAAAGCTCTTGTACTGCTTGTGGCAAATCTTTAATCAGACATCGCATCTCAGCCAATTCTGTCTGTTGGGCTTGATTTCGTCTCCCATGGCCTTTGCCACGTCCAACCATGGTTCAAAAACAAAAACCCTAAGGCAGCCTAGGTATCTTTTTAGCTCTGATATGAATTTGGTGTAACAAAGATGTAAAAGTTTAAGATAGATTGAAGCTAGAACAAAGAAACAAGGAATTTTAGGGTTGAAACCTCTGATGTTTGTAATTGGAAAATAAAACTGCTCAAAACTAGTTTTAATAGGCTATTTATGCTAGGGCTACAGAAGCTCTTTAATCCCAGCCCTTGATTACAGCAAAGCCTTAATTTAATCCTAACCATCCAACTCATTAAAAAGGTCACATGGTAGTTACATGACTATGTAATAAAACTGAAAATATAAATACTGACTACAAAATAAAATAAAACAAGAGAAACAAATTTAAACTTCAAGGATGCTCCTGCATCACATAAACCATGAATATGAAACTGAGCAACCAAACCAACACAACATTCATATAGAACTTCTTAGAATATAAGTTCAAACGCAAGTTCTAACTAGTCAACTCCAGAACCCATTACTCATCATATGAGGTCTAGAAGAAAAATATTTTCAGTGGATACATCCTTAGAACAAATCAAGAGGTCATTCCTGAATTTAAACTAGAAAATTGACGCCAAATGGCCTTCAAAATCGGTTTGGTTTCTCAACCCTTCACTTTGCAATACCATTAATGTACCACCACGTACAACCTCTCCCTACACCCCTCCATCCCTCCTTCCACTCTCTAACACCCCTTCTCTCTATCCATCTATCTGGTTATGCACAAAATCAGAAACCGAATGCATACATGCATTCATTGATGCCCGCATTAGCCTCAAATTCGAGTTCAACATTGGCAATGTCATCTGTAGCCGACGCTGCTAAAAATCTTGCCACTGTTGAGCATTCCCAGAATCCCTAAGCCTTTCGCATGCTTCTGGATGGGAATAATAAATGCAGCTTTCAATAAGCCTTCTTTAACACAAATTACTTGCTACAGGAATGATTCTATCAACACTATTAGTTTCTTAAACAGACAATTATGAATATCAAAGTTCACAACATTATCAACAGTTAGACTTTTATGGACCCTTTTGGTAGCTAACAAACTTGCTCTCAGGAAAAGCATGAATTATTGCCAGGACTTTAGTTCGTTCTCCATTATTACTCATAACGGTTCTAAACGTAGAACTGCTTTGTACTTTGGGGGCGTTGTTTTGAGATCATCATCTAGCTTTCCAATAGTTTACATGAAAAGAAAAACTATGATGAATACCTTTCTCCACCTAAACCTGAAAAAATCCAATAGGATGTCTCAAACTTACAAGGAGAACATACCACCAAAGACAAGCAGCAAGCATCCTCAGATTTCTTGCTATACTCGACAGTTGTACCCATCATTGAAAAGGCACCCAAAAGCCTAATGTAGACACATAAATTGACACTGATGGAGACTTTAAATACATGAATAATGGTGCCAGCAAAATTCCTTGACCATTTGTTTATCAATAAATGTTCTCCGCAATTCAGAAACATCTCCTATCTAAGAATATCTAACTAGAACATGCCCTCTGCCACTCATTCTCAATGACATGCTTCCTTTAAAAATTCAACCAATTTTCATGGATCTAGTCTTCCCCATAGGCAGATGCAGTACAATGAGCCCAAATACCATGTTCGTAATTCTCTTCTCACTAATCAAGAGGAAAGGCAGAAGCAAAGCTTCAATTTCTTGCCCTCTTGAAAGGAAGTTTAGAAGAGACTTCCCTAATTATGCATACCGAGTACCATGCTGGATATGATAATAAAGAACAACAATTTTATTAGCAAAAGAATCGCTTGCTCATTCCATTCAATGTAATCAGCCAATTTGAATGGAAAATCATTTTGATCACAAATGAAAGAAAATCTATAAATGAATCGCTCTCTATTTTAAATCAGAAAGGTGGTAGATCAAACATGCTAATGCAAAACAAACATAAATGAGAATAAAACAATAATAGGGATGAAACTACGCATATGACTTGTCTCTAGCTTGCTTTAATAGATAAAGCAGGGGACAGTTTCTTTGGTGATATGACTTGTCTCTAGCTTGCTTTAATAGATAAAGCAGGGGACAGTTTCTTTGCTGCCTTTCCTGTGCCTATTCTAACAGAAGACAATGAAACAGGAATATACCACCATGTAAAACATCATGTCTCCTGCAACCAGACAATGTCAAGCAAATTTTGCACATCCATGAAAGAAAAGAATTCAGTGCATGGTAAAAACAAAATTGCCAGAAAGGAGAACTGGAAATAAATGAAATTGCATAAGCAAACACGGGTCTCCCTGCTTCTAGCTCAAAAATCGAGTGATGAGCCACACGGGCGGCAATCCAGTCTACCACTGAATTTGCTTTCCTGTAGATATGCCGAATCTGGGCGCTGTAAGAATCCTGAAGAGCAAACCAAATGTTATGGGTCAAAGGGTTGGTTGGCAGCTGATCACAGAAGTCATGTCGGAGCCAGCAAATAACCGTAATAGAACTTCCTTCAATAAGAAGACTACGAGCGCCAAGGCTATGAATGGCATAGCAGATACCTGCTCAAGCAACATAAAGCTCGATAAGAGAAACCTTACGTTGTTGCCAAACCACGTAAATCTGTGTCTTATGTTTGATTACTTTTTTCTTATTTATTTTTCTATATTTAGATTAATTCTCATTCGCGTTTCATGAGTTACACGGTAGTTTGTTCTACAACATACCCCTCTCTTTAAACTCTCTTTAAACTCAAGGCATAGAGAAGTGAGGAGATAGAGAGAGAGTTTCTGGTTGAGTACGAGATGAAGGAAAGGTTGAAGGTTGCCAGTGTAATCGGTATCGTAGTTTCTGTGGCGTTCGCTTATCATTTCGCTTAAATGATGCCTCAGCTGGTCTATCCAATATGGCCTACTACCCGTCGCAACATGGCCAAGGGAGTGGCTTGCCTCATAGCGACCTCCAACCTGATCAATCGGCGGATGTTAGATGAGGGCTTGGCGTCGGCTTCACTTGGGCAAGCAGAAAGTGCAATTCCTCCAATGCTAAACACCGGCCAGACTGCTATCGAGATGACTGGAAGCAACTTGGTTGGTGGTCGTCCCAAAAGGTAAGTACGAGATTCAACTGCATGTTGTTTTTATGACACCACTCAGCCTTTTTCCATTAATTTTGATGCATGTGCGCTCGTAGTTTAGTTGCGATCATGCTGATGGTATGGAAATGTAGGAGTGGAGTGGAGAGCCGAAGGCAGTCGAAGAACCAAGGATCACAACATTTAGGACGAAGTCCGAAGAGGACATCCTGGACGATGGGTACGAGTGGCGCTAGAATGGTAAAAAGTTCGTGAAGAACAGCCCCTTTCCAAGGTATGCAAGATGAGAAGCACAAAGAGAAGTCAACATCAAAAGAGAACTACATGATCTCTTCTCATACTAATGAAAACTTTCGATGCTCTTGACTTTAAAGAACTAGCCTTTTCGATGAAAGCAAATATATAGGATATTGGTTATAGCCATTGCATCGATGGCGTACTCTCTCTCTCACACACGTGCGCGTGCACACACCAACAGAAATAAATTTAGGGGATTGGCTTCTCTTGTGGTGTTGTAATTTAAATTTGTTTTTACTTTTTCATTTTGACTGGGTCGCCTTTCCTTGCCTCTGAGTGTTGGTGGCTATGGCAGGAGGTACTACCGTTGTAAGGTTTGCTCGGTTACGAAGTGGATACAGAGGGACAAAGAAGACCCAAGCTACGTGGTGACCACCTGCAAGGGAACCCACAACCACGAGCCCTGATGCTATCGATCTATCTGCAGGTAGCCACTTGGAGAAGTACAGCTACAACTCTTTATTTTCGTTATTTGCGTTAGTTTGTAATCAGTATTCAGTATTGTGGATTTGGCAATCAGTATTCAGTATTATGGACGTTGTTTTCACTTCTTGTCAAAGTGATTATTAGCTTCTTCTCTTGTCGAATATTGAAACTTGTTCTGGCGTCCACTTGTTTGCACTCTTAATTTGTCATGATTGATGTTTCAACTATCCCTTCTATTTAGTTAATTATGTTAGTTGGAAATTTTCATTCTTGCAACCATAGGAACTAAATTAATAAGGATAGCATGGTATTGAAACTCCTGTCTAAAAGAGAGTTTAGATCTGATCCCTTGATAACAAATAAATTCTTCCTAAAACAAAAGAAAACCTTACCAAAATATATGATGAATTTGTAAAACAAAATATAATTAAATTATCTTTTTATAAAAATTAATTAGTTATGAAAAGTCCATCCTTCAAATTTATTCTTAAAAATTATTTGTAACAGTAACAGAATATAAAATTTATGGAATTTGATGATGAACATTCTTTGAGACAAATCATCAAACAAGTTGAGCTCAACAAAAAACGCTTCCCAATTCTTAGAAATTTTTGGAATCAGATCGTAACAGAATGATCCAGTAATAATACATATGAATTTATGTGGATTTGATGATTTAAATCATCTATGGGCCTTCTCCCTCTCTCTGTTTCTTCTTCCTTGTTCGACACCAGGCTATCGTCCGCCCATGCCTATTCACCAACAACCCAGGAGGGTTCTTCTCTCTGACCTCCGTTGCTTTATCTTTTAGTCTATATTATAACAACCCAGGCCCTGGGCCTTGTAGCACCCACGGACCCATTCCGTTACAAGAAAGCAAGACGGACAAGGCCCATACCAACTTGGGTCACCACAGCCCAAAAGGGATCCAATTGGTGCCTTATCCTTCTTGCTTTACTATATATAAACCACTCAACCAACTCCCAATTTTCCGATATAGAACTATTGGGAGGAGCATCACAATCTACCCCTTACAGAGGCGATGTCCTCATTGCCAGGGACAACCCCAGGCAAGCAGGGATCTAGAGGTGGCCCCCACAGGTCAAGAGGTGGCTCCCATCCCCCATGGATGTAGCACTTTACCCTGTATGGCACTTAGATCATGCACTTTCGGCTGGTGCATGGCTCTGATACCATATTGCAACAACCCGGGCCCTGGGCCACCCACGAACCCATTCCGTTACAAGAAAGCAAGACGAACAAGGCCCACACCAACTTGGGCCACCGTAGCCCAAAAGGGATCCAATTGGTGCCTTATCCTTCTTGCTTTAATACATATAAACCACTCAACCAACTCCTAATTTTTTGATGTGGAACTTAAAAGACAAAGCAACCGGAGGTCAGAGAGAAGAACCCTCTTGGGTCGTTGGTGAATAGGTGCGGGCGGACGGTAGCCTGATGTCGAACTGGGAAGAAGAAATAGAGAGAGGGAGAGAAGAAAAAGAAGGAAGAAGAATGGTTTTGCTCTCTCTTTTGAACTTAATCCACTTCCCCTTTGTAGATGATTTAAATTATCAAACCCACTTAAATTCATATGTATTATTACCAGATCATTCTATTATGATCCGGTTCCAAAAATTTCTAAGAATTGAGAAGCGTTTTTGGTTGAGCTCAACCTGTTTGATGATTTGTCTCAAAGAATGTTCATCATCAAATCCCATAAATTTTATATTATGTTACTGTTACAGATAATTTTTAAGAATAAATTTGAAGGATGGACTTTTCATGACTAATTAATTTTTATAAAAAGATAATTTAATTATATTTTGTTTTACAAATTCATCATATATTCTGGTAAGGTTTTCTTTTGTTTTGGGAAGAATTTATTTGTTATCAAGGGATCAGATCTAAACTCTCTTTTAGACAGGAGTTTCAATACCATGCTATCCTTATTAATTTAGTTCCTATGGTTGCAAGAATGAAAATTTCCAACCAACATAATTAACTAAATAGAAGGGACAGTTGAAACACCAATCATGATAAATTATGAGTGCAAACAAGTGGACGCCAGAACAAGTTTCAATATTTGACAAGAGAAGAAGCTAATAATTACTTTGACAAGAAGTGAAAACGACGTCCATAATACTGAATACTGATTGCCAAATCCACAATACTGAATACTATTACAAACTAACGCAAATAATGAAAATAAAGAGTTGTAGCTGTACTTCTCCAAATGGCTACCTGCAGATGGATCGACAGCATTAGGACTCGTGGTTGTGGGTTCCCTTGCAAGTGATCATCATGTAGCTTGGGTCTTCTTTGTCCCTCCATATCCACTTGGTAACCGAGCAAACCTTACAACGGTAGTACCTCCTGCCATAGCCGCCAACACTCAGAGGCAAGGAAAGGCTACCCGGTCAAAATGAAAAAATAAAAATGAATTTAAATTACAACACCACAAGAGAAGCCAATCCCCTAAATTTATTTCTGTTGGTGTGCGCGCCCGCACGTGTGTATGTGTGAGAAAGAGTACGCCATCGGTGCAATGGCTAAACTAATAACCTATGTATTTGCTTCCATCGAAAAACTAGTTCTTTAAAGTCAAGAGCATCGAAACTTTTCATTAGTATGAGAAGAGATCACTACGTAGTTCTCTTTTGAGGTTGACTTCTCATCTTGCATACCTTGGAAAGGGGCTGTTCTTGACGAACTTTTTTCCATTCCAGCGCCACTTGTACCCATCATCCAAGATCTCCACAACGGACTTCGTCCTAAATGTTGTGATCCTAGGTTCTTCGACTGTCCTCGGGCTCTCCACTATCCACTCCTACATTTCCATACCATCAGCATGATCGCAACTAAACCACAAACATGCATCATGTTGGTCCAGATAGCAACCCAAGAGGGGGGGTGAATTGGGTTTTTAAAAAATTAAACTCTTTTTAAAAACAATCCCCCAGCGGAAGTGAAAACTTAGATGTACACGAATTAAAACAGAGTATGCACAGATAGAGAGTTAGAGACAAGGAAACAATCACTGCAAACACAAGAATTTTATAGTGGTTCGGTGTACCTACACCTACATCCACTCCCAAGTACCTCTTGGGTCCACACTATAATCAATCTGATTACAGCAGAGTTGTTTTACAAGCTCACAACTCGAACTTGTTGTTTTCCGGGTGCACAACGAACCCAGCTGGTTTTCAAGGCTCACCAGCACAAAACCTTACAACACAAGCAACTGCTTGCACAAGGCTAACAGCCTCAACTGAATCAATCCCCTGATTGACCCAGCAAACAATAACGTTTTACAAATCAAGAGCTCCTCCAATGAGCAAATATACAATGATAGAACAAAGATAAAGAGATAGGAATCAAAGCCTGATTTGCAGATCTTGGTGGCTTGCTTCTTCTCTTCTCTTGAGTGGATCTTCCTTTAGTATGCTCTTGAAGCTCAGAAGATCAGAAAACTAGGGCTTGCTTCTTCTTTTGAGATTTCTTCAAAATGGAACTAAGAAAGCTAGAAATCTCTCTTTTCTGTTGGGAAATCAGTATAATCTTTCCTTTCGAATCTTCCCTCTTTTCTCTTTTTTTTCTGATGAATTTCACTCTTGTTTTTCTTATTTCTCTATTTTTCCTCTCTTCTTTTCTTCCTCTTCTTTTTTGGATACAACAAAACCCCCTTCTTATAGACCCTTCTTAATCCATAAATAGCTGAAAACTATCCGTTAGAAACAAGTGTAAGAAGGATTAGAACCAAATAGGGTAATAGCCGTTGGGATTAAAAAGGATAAAATAAAGTTTAGAGACGTTCTGACAGTTTTGGAGTCGTTTCTGACAATCTGGAGTCGACTCTAACTTTTCGGAGTCGGCTCTAAATCGAAAATCCCCAATCCGCTCGATCTGGAGTCGTCTCTGACTTTTCTGGGGTCGACACAAAAATCCTCTGGAGTCGACTCTAACAGTCCAGGTGTCGACTCTAAGTCGTGACCAGAAAAACCATCGTTCTGTCTTTCTGTTGGAGTCGGCTCTAACAGTCCAGGTGTCGACTCTAAAGTCTGTGCCGATTTTCGGAGTCGACTCTGCGATTCCATGTGTCGACTCTAATGTCTGCAATCTTACCTTGACATTAGATTCGAACTAGAACTTGATTTGTCTTGTGATTTTGATTAATAAATCAAATCATAAACTGAAAAACTTAACCAAAATCATTAGTAACTTCAAATGTTATACTCAAATAGTTTTGTTAATCATCAAAATCAATAATTGGGTCAACAATCTCCCCCTTTTTGATGATGACAAAAACTTTGAGTATATGCATTAAAGATTCATTTGAAATAAGCGTTATAGACATTGTTAAAGCTTTAAAACTTCCTAACAGAGAATTTGATGCCAAGTTTCAAAATGAACTTTAGAAACATACTTGAGTTCTATTATAAACAGCAATCAAGATGATTTAACTTTACACAGAAAATCATTAAGCTCCCCCTGCATTAAATAACTCCCCCTATGCAAGGTACATGTAAATAAACTGAAATCGATTTGATACCAATTGATTAGAATTTATAAATTTCTCTCCATCTCAAAATTTCTCTCCCCCTTTTGAGATATGCCAATTGATTAAAACATATTGAAATCTTATATTTTTTCATTCTCTCTCCTATTTTCTTTCTCTCTCTCCTTTATGCATATACAAATTTCTCTCCCCCTTTTTTGTTATCAGCAATAAGGTGAGTTTAAAAATAATAATGTAGGTTATCAGAGCGAGGTTGTTGGTTCATTCAATCATAGAGATAGTAAACTTCATTTCAATTGCCAAGATAATTGTATTTCAATTCAAGATGCATTACATGTGTCTATCAAAATACATTCACAGTAAAGTACCATATCAATTAGAAATTCCTAGATACAAGCTAACAAAGTATAGTAAACTAGAAATCCTAAGATACAAACTAGAATATGAAAAGCTAATCTTAGGTTTCTAATAGGTTAGGGTAGGATAGGCTTAGATAGGGTATCACTATAGGAAATAGAAGGTCAATCAAACATGTTTGTAGACAATTTTCTTCAGATGACCTATCATTTCCATAATCTCATCTTTTGTGATTTCTTAAAGCCTTCAAGACAACTCTCAACTTGAGCAACAGCAAGGTCTATATCTTTCTTCAATTGTCCAGTAGCATCTAGATAAGCTCTAGATCCATCTGCAATCCCTTCCAGCCTTTCAAAAATCTTTTGAAGCTCAGTACTAAGGGACTCTACAGAGCGGCTAATGGAAAATGAAATCAAGTCAAGTCTGGAATTGATCTCCTCCTTAAACTGTCTGATGTCATCTCTCATCTGACTAATCTCATCTCTCCTCTGACTGTCATACTCAGCTAATAATGCTCTGAGCTGACCAATCTGCACATCTGAAAATCTCCAGATACAAATGCTGTCTGAGGTGGAGGTGAAGAGTATGTGCTTGGTCCAGCCTCAGAAGGTCCAGCTGTAGATAGTCCCGCAACAGATGGGTCAGGGATGTCCTCTGCTCTGGCCTCCTCAACTCTGGCCTCCTGTCCTCTCTTTTATCCAAATACCATTTACCTTTCTGAAGCCCATACGGTGAATGGTAGAGACACTGTAGTAGTCTGTATGCCTTAGTTTCCTCAGTGGCTCATTATCCATGATCAACACACCTTGGCTTCTAAATACCAAAGTCAGAATCATACCATATGGCAATGTGGATCTTTCTTGGTAGCTGCCTCTGCCATATAGCCTATCATCATCCCAGCTAAATTTACTGGCCTCCCAGTGATGATGCAATCCATCAGCAAGATGTCTCGCTCTGAGACATACTCAAATCGGCCTATCTTGGGAAATAAGATCCTCCCGCAGATGTTATGAAGTAGCCTGAGTTCCAAGTTCAGTTGATTTGCCATAATCTCCTCAAACTCAGATACCTCTCTCCCAAGCATCCTAGATAGGGCACCACTTCGATCATCATGCTGACACTCATTTAGCCCAACAGTGGGCATCTCTAACAAATTTCCAAGGATCTCAGCAGTGATTACAACTCTTGTTCCTCTAACATAACTTACTAAACCTCCCTCTCCTCTACTCAAATCATTGTAGAACTCTCTTACGAGGGCAGGGTAAGTAGGAATATCCAAAGAACAAGCCTTTTCCCATCCCATTTCCTTTAATTGACGGCCAATAGCAAAATTCCTCGAAGCAAAGAAATCAAAATCAACTTTCCTTCCGGTTGTGATAGCCTTACCCGCTAATTGGTCGACATGTGGAGAAGATGGAGAAGGTGGAGAAGCCTCTCGGGTGGCAGAGATGAAGACGAAGCTTGCCTCCGAATCGTGCGTCTCCTCGTGGGAACCGCCGATCCACCAACAGTAGCACGCCTCTTAGGAGCCATAGGGTTTGATGGAATGAGTAATCAAGAGATTTGAAGGGTTTAGAGGTGTTGGAATCAGTTTGGAATGACTCTAGAGAGGATTTGGAGACGATAGAATCGTAGGTGTCGACTCCGCCTTATATTTTGACCTAGGTTCACTTAGAGTCGACTCCCGCAAAGCGAGGTGTCGGCTCCGAACCAGAAAATCTGTCAGCGCCCGAATTAGAGTCGGCTCTGCAGAAGCAGGTGTCGGCTCTAATTGCCCAGACAGAACATCAAATAGGAAGGTGTCGACTCCACAAACTGAAGGTGTCGACTCCACAATAGTTTCAGTGAAAAATTGAATTTCAAGGATCTGAAACTGATCAAATTAATCATCAAACTCTAGACAAGTGTCCTTAACAATTGGGGAAACAATGAATCAAATTTCTAGATAAATTTCCTTATTGAACATAGAGGATTTTCAAGAAATTGATGAAGTCTAGATAGTTGTTGTCCTTAAGAGTTTCAGAAAGTCATTCTAAAGGATCACAAACTCCTAATTCTCCTCTAAGATAACAAAATCTTTCTTCACTTAATGGTTTGGTAAAATATCAGCTAATTGATCATTAGTATTCACATATTCAAGACAAACATCATTGTTGGAAACATGTTCTCTGATAAAGTGATGTCTAATTTCTATGTGTTTAGTTCTAGAGTGTTGGATTGGATTCTTCGTTAGATTGATTGCACTAGTGTTATCACATCTAATAGGAATTTTATCAAGTGTGATACCATAATCTTCAAGTTGTCGCTTAATCCAAAGGATTTGAGCACAGCAACTTCCAGCTGCAACATACTCTGCCTCAGCAGTGGATAATGCAACCGAATTTTGCTTCTTGCTAAACCAAGAGATTAAGTTACTTCCTAAAAGTTGGCATGCACCACTTGTACTCTTCCTATCTAATTTACAACCAGCATAATCAGAATCAGAATAAGCAATCAACTTCAAAGTTGAGTCTCTAGAATACCATAATCCTACATTTTTAGTTCCATTTAAGTATCTAAAGATTCTTTTAACAGCAAATAAATGTGATTCTTTAGGATTAGATTGATATCTTGCACATAGGCAAACAGAAAACATAATATCTGGCCTACTTGCAGTTAAGTAAAGAAGTGATCCGATCATACCTCGGTAATGCTTCTGATCTACTTTCTTACCTTCTTCATCCTTGTCCAGCTTGCATGAGGGACTCATTGGCGTACCAAGAGGTTTAGCAGATTCCATACCAAACTTCTTGAGTATTTCCTTTGTGTACTTTGTTTGGTTGATGAAAATCCCCGCTTTCTCTTGTTTGATTTGAAGTCCAAGGAAGAAGTTGAGTTCTCCCATCATGCTCATCTCGAATTCTCCCTGCATTAACTTAGCAAATTCTTGACAAAGGAGATTGTTAGTAGCACCAAATACAATGTCATCAACATAAATTTGAACAATTAATAAATCCTTTTCTTTTCTTTTTAAAAACAAAGTCTTATCAACATTTCCTCTAGAAAAATCATTTTCAATCAAAAATTTACTCAATCTATCATACCATGCTCTAGGTGCTTGCTTTAAACCATAAAGTGCTTTGTGTAATTTGAAGACGTGGTTTGGAAATTCATGATCTTCAAAACCAGGAGGTTGTTCAACATAAACTTCCTCATTTATAAAACCATTTAAAAATGCACTTTTAACATCCATTTGAAATAAATTGATATTGATGCAGCATGCAAATGCAAGTAATAACCTAATGGCTTCTAATCTAGCAACAGGTGCAAAGGTTTCATCAAAATCTATACCTTCTTCCTGATTATATCCCTTTGCAACTAATCTAGCCTTATTTCTAATCACCAAGCCATTTTCATCCAATTTATTTCTAAAAACCCATTTAGATCCTATTATAGGGTGGTCTCTAGGTCTGTCTACTAGGGTCCAAACTTGGTTCCTAGTGAATTGGTTTAACTCTTCCTGCATTGCTAACATCCAATAACTATCTTTCTCAGCTTCCTCTATAGTTTTGGGTTCTATATGAGATACAAATGCAAGATGATTATTGATATTTCTCATTGATGATCTAGTCCTTACACCTTGAGATGGATCACCTATGATTAGGTCCTTAGGATGACCATAAGCATATCTCCAATCTCTAGGTAGATCTTTATCATTATGAGCAGTATCAATACCATCATCCTTAGGTGAGTCATCATCCTTAGCTTCAGGTTCTTGATCTGAAGATACATTTAATTTTTCAATACCTCTTTCAATCAAAGATGTATCTTCCTCATCATCAATTTTACCCGAACTTGATGCTAAAGACTCATCAAACACTATATGAATGGATTCTTCTACAACTAAGCTTCTCTTATTAAATACTCTATATGCCTTGCTAGATGTAGAATATCCTAGGAAAATACCTTCATCAGACTTTGCATCAAACTTCCCAAGATTGTCCTTACCATTGTTATGAATAAAGCATTTACAACCAAATGCATGAAAATAACCTAAATTGGGTTTCCTATTATGCCATAGTTCATAGGGAGTCTTCTTAAGGATAGGTCTAATCAGGGCTCTATTTAGGATGTAACATGCTGTGTTTATAGCTTCCGCCCAAAAATATTTTGGAAGTTGGCTTTCACATAGCATGGTACGGGCCATGTCTTCTAAAGTCCTATTCTTTCTTTCTACAACTCCATTTTGTTGTGGTGTCCTAGGTGCTGAAAAATTATGATGTATGCCTTTTTCAAAACAGAATTTTTCAAATAAGTGATTTTCAAATTCAGTTCCATGATCACTTCTAATAGACACTATGGTAGTGTTTTTCTCATTTGTGACTTTCTTAACGAATTTCAGGAATATTGAGAAAGTCTCATCTTTGTGAGCCAAAAACATTACCCAAGTGAATCTAGAGTAATCATCTACTATCACAAGACCATATTTCTTTCCTCCTAGACTTGTGGTTCTAGTAGGTCCAAAAAGGTCCATGTGTAGTAGCTCTAGTGGCCTAGTAGTTGAAACAACATTCTTAGATTTGAAAGAAGTTCTTGTTTGTTTTCCAAATTGACATGCATCACAGATTCGATTATTTTCAAAATTTAAGCTAGGAATACCTTTAACTAGATCCATTTTCAATAGTTTAGAAATTAGGTGTGTGCTTGCATGACCTAATCTACGGTGCCATAGCCAACCAATCTCATTCATCTTAGCATTATTAGCAACTAAGCAATGATTACTTGGAGATAAATTACTCAAATCAATTAAGTACACATTGCCATAACGTTTACCAACAAGAATAATGCTGTTATCAATGGGATTAGTAACAGTGCAAATAGAAGCTTCAAAGGAAACTTTGAAACCTTTATCACACAGTTGGCTAATACTTATCAAATTATGCTTAAGTCCATCAACATATAAAACATTATCAATATGAGTAGATGGAGTAATTTGAATCTTACCAATACCCATGATATGGCCTTGACCATTATCACCAAAAGTAACTACTCCACCTCTTTTCGATTCAAGGGTGATGAATTGATCTTTGTCACCCGTCATGTGTCTTGAGCAACCACTATCAAGGTACCACTTTCTTTTCAGTCTGATGGCTGCAAGACACTCCTGCAAAATATTCATATCTTAACTTTAGGTACCCAAGCCTTCTTGGGTCCTTCATGGTTAGACGCAATAAATATTGTTCCTTTGGGAACCCAAATCATCTTTCTTTTATCATGTGGAGTTTTACACATATAAGATTTATGTCCTTTGTTTCCACATTTAAAACAAGTAATATTTGATGATTTTTCAGCATGTACAAAAATATTTTTCAAGGATTTTTGCTTTTTAAGTGGATTATATCCTAATCCAGCTTTATCAAAAATAGCTTTTTGATTGTCCAAAATCATATTAAGTTTGATAGAGCTCAAAGTAAATTTATCAACTATAGGTTTAAGTCTATCAACTTCATTTTTCAAGCTTTCATTTTCTTTCATCAAAAGTTCTTTTTCTACAACATGCTTTTCATTTTCTAAAGATAGATTTTGCATTTGATTTTTCAGATCTTTGTTCTTTGAACTTAATTTTGCAAAATCATCCATCAATTCATAAAAAGCACTATGCAACTCATCGAAAGTAAAGTCATCAAGAAAACTCGGACTTACCTCATCATTGTCCGCCATGAAGCATAGATTGGCCATTTCACTCTTCTCTTCTCTTCGGAACTTGAGCTTTCCGAATCACTCCATGTGGCCATCATTGCCTTCTTTTTGAATCTCCGGGTGCCTTTCTTTAGTTGTGGGCATTCAGATTTAAAGTGACCCGGCTTCTTGCATTCAAAACAGATAACTTCTTTTTCTTTGCCCTTGTCCTCATCTTTTCTAGCAAAGGGCTTTTTCTTTTCAAACTTCTTCTTCTTCATGAATCTTTTAAACTTCCTTGTGATGAGTGCCATGTCCTCATCATCACTTTCATCTTCAGATTCATGAGGCTCTTCCATATATTCAGAAATCTTAAGAGCCATAGTCCTCTTCTTCTTTGACTCATCATCATCAACATGTTGCTTAACTTGAAGCTCATGAGTCATCAAGGATCCCAATAATTCTTCCAGGGGTAGGGTACTTAGATCCTTTGCCTCTTGTATTGCAGTCACTTTAGCTTCCCAAGTCCTAGGCAAGGAACGCAAAACCTTTCTCACAAGATCAGAATTATCATAAGATTTACCAAGACTTTTTAAACCATTAACTATATCAGTAAATCTTGTAAACATATCAGAAATAGATTCACATGCATCCATTTTAAACAATTCATACTTATGAACTAGCATGTTAATCTTGGATTCCTTGACTTGATTTGTTCCCTCATGGGTAACCTCAAGTCTATCCCAGATTTCCTTAGCAGAAATGCAAATAGATATACGATTGAATTCATTTGCATCTAATGAGCAGTACAAAACATTCATAGCCTTGGCATTAAGTTGTGCCAATTTTTTATCATGTTCATCCCATTCCGTTTCCGGTTTAGGAATCTCCATGCCATTAATCTAGCAGTGGGTGTGTGTGGTCCATTGACTATAATGCTCCATAGATCATAGTCAAGTGCTTGAATGAAAATTTTCATTCTAGCCTTCCAATAACCATAGTTTAAGCCATTAAACAAGGGTGGTCTATTTGTAGATTGGCCTTCGAAAAAGATGAACCAGCTTGAGTTGCCATGTGGATCTTTGACTCTTGATCGTTAGATCAAATCAAATGAGCACTAGCTCTGATACCAATTGTTGGTCCAGATAGCAACCCAAGAGGGGGGGTGAATTGGGTTTTTCAAAAATTAAACTCTTTTTAAAAATAATCCCCA
This sequence comes from Calamus simplicifolius, assembly GCA_900491605.1. Lineage (NCBI taxonomy): Eukaryota > Viridiplantae > Streptophyta > Magnoliopsida > Arecales > Arecaceae > Calamus > Calamus simplicifolius. The sequence continues at coordinate 795,317 of UESW01004273.1, forward strand.
GCGGAAGTGAAAACTTAGATGTACACGAATTAAAACAGAGTATGCACAAATAGAGAGTTAGAGACAAGGAAACAATCACTGCAAACACAAGAATTTTATAGTGGTTCGGTGTACCTACACCTACATCCACTCCCAAGTACCTCTTGGGTCCACTATAATCAATCTGATTACAGCAGAGTTGTTTTACAAGCTCACAACTCAACTTGTTGTTTTTCCGGGTGCACAACGAACCCAGCTGGTTTTCAAGGCTCACCAGCACAAAACCTTACAACACAAGCAACTGCTTGCACAAGGCTAACAGCCTCAACTGAATCAATCCCTGATTGACCCAGCAAACAATAACGTTTTACAAATCAAGAGCTCCTCCAATGAGCAAATATACAATGATAGAACAAAGATAAAGAGATAGGAATCAAAGCCTGATTTGCAGATCTTGGTGGCTTGCTTCTTCTCTTCTCTTGAGTGGATCTTCCTTTAGTATGCTCTTGAAGCTCAGAAGATCAGAAAACTAGGGCTTGCTTCTTCTTTTGAGATTTCTTCAAAATGGAACTAAGAAAGCTAGAAATCTCTCTTTTTGTTGGGAAATCAGTATAATCTTTCCTTTCGAATCTTTCCTCTTTTCTCTTTTGATTTTCTGATGAATTTCACTCTTGTTTTTCTTATTTCTCTATTTTTCCTCTCTTCTTTTCTTCCTCTTTTTTTTTTTGGATACAACAAAAACCCCTTCTTATAGACCCTTCTTAATCCATAAATAGCTGAAAACTATCCGTTAGAAACAAGTGTAAGAAGGATTAGAACCAAATAGGGTAATAGCCGTTGGGATTAAAAAGGATAAAAATAAAGTTTAGAGACGTTCTGACAGTTTTGGAGTCATTTCTGACAATCTGGAGTCGACTCTAACTTTTCGGAGTCGGCTCTAAATCAAAAATCCCCAATCCGCTCGATCTGGAGTCGTCTCTGACTTTTCTGGGTCGACACAAAAATCTCTGGAGTCGACTCTAACAGTCAGGTGTCGACTCTAAGTCGTGACCAGAAAAACCATCGTTCTGTCTTTCTATTGGAGTCGGCTCTAACAGTCCAGGTGTCGACTCTAAAGTCTGTGCCAATTTTTGGAGTCGACTCTGCGATTCCATGTGTCGACTCTAATGTCTGCAATCTTACCTTGACATTAGATTCGAACTAGAACTTGATTTTTCTTGTGATTTTGATTAATAAATCAAATCATAAACTAAAAACTTAACCAAAATCATTAGTAACTTCAAATGTTATACTCAAATAGTTTTGTTAATCATCAAAATCAATAATTGGGTCAACACATCAAAATTAATGGAAAAAGGTTGAGCGGTGTCATAAAAATAATATGCAGTTGAATCTCGTACTTACCTCTTGGGACTACCACCAGCCAAGTTGCTTCCACTCATCTGGATAGCAGTCTGGCCGGTGTTTACCATTGGTGGAACTACCACCAGCCAAGTTGCTTCCACTCATCTGGATAGCAGTCTGGTCGGCGTTTACCATTGGTGGAACTGCACTTTCTGTTTGCCCAAGTGAAGCCGGCGCCAAGTCCTCATCCAACATGTTGTGATCGGAGTGATCGAAAGCCGCCGGTTGATTAGGTTGGAGGTCGCCATGAGGCAAGCCACTCCTTTGGCTAGCTTGCGACGAGAAAGTAGGCCATATTGGATAGACCATAAAAGATAGTTAGAGAAATGAAACAAGACATGATCAAGAAGATGTACCAGACCAGAGGCATCATTTGAGCGAAATGATAAGCGAACGCCACAGAAACTACGATACCGACTACACTGGCAACCTTCAACCTTTCCTTCATCTCGTACTGAACCAGAAACCTCTCTCTATCTCCTCACTTCTCTATGCCTTAAGTTTAAATAGAGTTTAAAAAGAGGGTTGTGTTGTGGAATAAACTACCATGGAACTCATAGAAAGCGAATGAGAATTAATCTAAATATAAAAAAATAAATAAGAAAAAAGCAATCAAACATAAAGATTTACGTGGTTTGGCAACAATGGAAGGTTTCTGATTCTTTTTTCTTATTGAGAGAAAGGCCTTTCAGCCTGCCATCCTTGGCTCGAGATGTTAAATTTATGCGTGCCATCGTTGGTTCGGGCTACCAAATCTATGCACGCCCATGCGTTTGGCAGGCTCCTACTAGGAGCTCTTGACATGGGTTGCCAAATTTGTTGCGTGCCCAAATTGGCTCAGATTCGTAGGCTCCTACTTGCCGCTCCTGGCATGAGTTACCAAATTTGCTACGTGCCCAAATCCGCTCATATTCGTAGGCTCCCACTTGCCGCTCCTGGCATGGGTTACCAAATTTGCTGCATGCCCAAATCCGTTCAGATATGCAGGCTTTCACTTGCCGCTCCTAGCATGGGTTACCAAATTTGCTATATATTCAGATTTGTTCGCTCATAACAGCTACTAAACTTGCATGCCACTTTTAATTTTTGCTTACTGTTTCTGAAAGAATTATGAGCTATTATTTAACAGGATATTTATAAAGATGTTGGACCGGTTGACTAGAACTCGGAGGCCAAGCCGGTCCGATTCTAACATAAAATCGAATGTGTAAGACATCCGAAATAACGTGGTCAATCCATCCGGTTCATCCATAAACCGATCAATCCAGTCTGAACTGAATAGGATCACGGGTTTTATTATCATGTTAATCTTAATTTTTTAATAAAAATTAATTTTTATTAATATAAATATATTTTTATATTAAAATAATTGATCGATGGTTCAACTAGTGATCTGCTGTTGATCCGGTGACCTGAGCCATTGGCTGGGTCAATGTCCGGATCAGATCTGACAATTATGCCTACCTCCAAATGGGGTCCACAAAGAAAACATCAACCAATGGATTATAAACACTAATATGGATGGCATGAGAGGTGTCTTATAAACACTAATGCGACTTGCACAAGAGGTGGCTCATATTACTAATATGAATGGCATGAGAGGTGGGTTTACATGAATGGTATGACAAGGGGCTTCTAAACATTAATGTGAATGGCATGAGAGATGAGCGGCTCATGTTAATTGGCTTGGTGAGTGAACGGCGATTAGAGACCATGAGACCAGAGAGGGAGGTGAGCGGGAAAACCGGGGAGACGACCAGAGGGAGGATGGTCCACTAGGCGGGGAGACAACTAGAGGGAGGTTCACAAGAAAGAGACTGGATGGGGTTTATGGAGAAAATTATATGCTATGTGTTATAAACATTGATATGATTGGCGTGGAAGGTGAGTTTATATGAATGGCATGAGGGGTGGGTTACAAACACTCCGATGAATGGAACGAGGGGTACATGGTTTTCAAACACTCACATGAAAGGTGGGCATGGGCGGGCCGCTATTTGGCTTGGTGGACGAGTAAAGCTGAAATCGGATCGGATACGAATCGAATAGTAGTATATCCATATTTTTTAATGGATATGAATACGGATATGAATACTAAACGAATATTAAAATTCATATCCATATTTATTCTAAACGGATACGGATACAAATCGGATATCAAGCATATACATATTTGTTATATATAAATACGGATACAAATCGGATACTAAGTATATCCATATTTGTTATATACGGATACGGATATGAATCGGATATTAAGTATATCCATAGTTGTTATAAATGGATACTGATAAATCGGATATCAAGCATATCCATACTTGTTTATCTAGATATGGATATAAATTGAGTACTACTTAGATATTAATTAAATTTTAAACAAAATTCAATAATGAAAACCAAATATAATGACATGATCATAAAGAATCTAAGAGAATCATAATTATATTCAAGATAATCATAATTATATGCAAGAAAGATAATTATAATTCAAAACTTCACTAAAAGTAAGAAATAAATCAAAAAAAATCTTAAATATTTAAAAAATGAGATAATATGTACCTTATATTGAAAGATAATATGTACCTTATATTGAGAACCCAAATGATTACCAATACTCTTCGTACTCATAACAAAAGTACCTAAATATGAGAAAATAACAAAGTCAATAAGATGCATAATAATCCTAACCAATAATCATTCAAAAAAATAAATATGTATTTACTTTTTCCTTGATTCCTCTATATTTTGACTTCATCATAACCATAATATTATTTTAGATATATACCATTCAATTGGCCCACCAGATGAATCTGAATCAATATCTTCATCCTTGAATATATTGGAGTGCACTTAATGTTTGCCATTCTCATCCTTTATTTAATGCTATAAATAGTATAAAAAATATAATCACTATCCACCATAGACTTCAATTCATTGCTTTCTAACTAATCTTTGTGGTCCGACTTCAAGAATAAGTCATTGAGTGAGGCTCACAGTAGAGGAGTTAAATTACCAAATCGTACTAGATGAAACTTTATAGGTGATTTAGTATTAAAATAAATTTTAATAAAAATAGCATATGTACTTTATGTGTGCATGCATATATGTCTATGTAAAGACCTTGATAATATCCTGACCCAAACTAGCCCAACTTATGCATTAAATGTCCCAATGGTGCTCTATCTCTAGCACGGAACAAGTTGTCTCTCTCAATGTTCCATCACATCCTTTATTGCACAATTTTATGCACACTTGAGCATGCAACAGTTCCATGTCAAGGCATAGGTAGGTAATTTGAAAGGACTAGACCTTTGTCAATAGTATCTATGACTTATTCCTCCATGATTTCAGAGTTGTCAAAAAGCTAAGACATTAAAAGGATAAAATAAATTTCAGATTACTACAGTCATAAAGATTCACTGATTCCACCCGTTCTTGGAATTCAGACATCTCAATTTTATTTTATTGAAAAGCTTTGATCAGTAATTGCCAACCAAACCGCAGGCAGAAAATGAGAAGCAAAAAACTGCTAGAATACTTTATTTTGTTTTTTCAAAAAAGGGCAGGCCAACATTGAAGAAGCAAATGAACACCATAGATATCACGGCATATCATACTATAGATGATATACGAATCAGTTGAGTGAAAACAACAAGCATATAACGGCAAAAGAAACATGTCGTGCCCCTTGAAGTTAACACCTTTTACAGCTAAACTAACCTGATAGAGAGGCAACAAGAGACCAAGGGCTTCCCCAAATTGGCAGGCTGAAGAGAGACTCGGCCAATCTCTCCTCCTGTACCATTCACATGGACTCCACAAAGTCATAAATTTCTGAGAGCTTCCGCAGAATCGCTTCGTGAGAGTACACTTGAAACCCCCAAATCATTCACCAAAACACGGAATTACGCAAAAATCCTATCCCTAAAAGTGAAGATATTGCTTTCTTGTTAGACGGCACTGCAGGTACCTAAGAGAGGAGATCATTCATCGACTGTGAAAAAGCATTGCCCAGCGAAGGAGGCAGAGGCAGAGGCGGAGGAGGAGCGATGGTGGTGGTGGGGATCGGCGAGGTCAAGTCTAGCAAGGCGGCAGACAAGGCTTGCCACTGGTCCAGCTCTCTCCGGTAATTGTCCCAGAGGCTAAGCAGGCATCGTCGCTGTTGCGCCATCTGGTGGCGCCTCATCTCGGCCTCGGGGTCCTCTGACGGAGGCGGCCATGCCTCCTTCGCCTCCGTTGCCATCCGCCAACGGCGGCAACGTTTGTAGACGAAGCCATTGTCGTTGCCGATCTTCCACTCATCGTCATCCCAAGTGGAGTCGATCGTGACGGCCATCCGCTGTTGTAAAGATCGAAACATAAATGGAAATGGAATTAGAGAAGCAGGTGGGAAGCCAGCCAAAAGGAAGGCGAGAATTTGAATTGTTTTTCCCTCCCTTCATGACCTTGCCCCCCCCTCCTCTAATCCGGGCGCTAATTTTGGAACCGTTGGATCAAATCCGGATGTCTTAATCTAATCAAATACGCGTACGGATAGAGGGTAATTATATACAAAACAGATATCTATATCCGTACCTAAAAAAATTGATAAATTCGTTTTCGTATTCATATTCGATTAATTTTTGGATTAGATATCCAAATTCGTATCCGAATCCGATTAAACTATAAAATAAATATTCGAATCTGGTATAAATTTGAATATGAATACGGATACGGTCGAAGTTTATCCGATCTATTTTCAGCCCTACATGTTAAACTTTATTTTTAGTTATCCTTTGTAGTTATGATTTTGAAAATAAAGAAAGATACCTTATTCCTATTTCAAACACAGCCTAAAAGTAGGAGTGCAACTCAAACTCATAAAACTCGGATTCCTCCAATCCTAACCCTAACCCTATTTGTAAAATATCAACCTTAATCCTAGCCCTAACCCTAACCCTATTTGTAAAACCTCAATCCTAACCCTATTTTTAAAAATCGGGTTCGGATTGAGTTCGGATTGAAATTTGGGTTAATGAAAAAAAAAAAAAAATATGACAATATGAAACAAACAAGCTTAACATTGCACAAATAAGCTAAAGTTTGAAACAAATAAGCTTCACATTGCACAAACAAGTTGAAATTGAAACAAATAAGCTTTACATTCCAAATTACACATCTAAAAATGCATATTTTACATAAGACTAAACCAAAAGAAAAAATCATATACAATCTGTTATATATGCTCTAAATTTATTTTATATAAACATATAATCTATTAATTATAATAGTAATTAGCCACAATCAGAATATGTGCATAAACCCATACAATTACGACAGTATTAGCACTGCAAACCGATCAAGATAAGTCTCCTCCTGCCAATTGCATGCGGAACATACTGCAAATAATGAATACCAAATAAACAAGATAATGAACCCAAATTACAATTCACTTTGGTCATGCAAATCCAATTACATACAAGAAGAATATCAATAGAACCAATGCTGAAAGCCCAACTTCAACACATCTTGCCAACTAGAAGCACAAGTCAGAAACAGAACATGGTTATACAGCCACCCAATAAATGAGACCATTGTATTGATCTTGAACTCATGAACATGATGACTCTAAGGGAAGAGAGACTACTCACATTGGGAAAACTAATATAGAAAAGCCCAAGCGCGGAAAGAGTCACAAAAGGGACTGCTATCAGAACATTTCATTTGATTGCCCTGCAATTCTAAACCTCAAACAAGTAGTTAATGATTAACAAAATATGGTGGCAGCACTTTATCAGCTAAGCTATGACAACAAAAGTTGGTGAGGAGATCACCAGAAGCTTGCTCTAGAATAGAATTTGTTTAGGTGATTGGATAAACTAGCACATTCTAGTGAGAAGTGCCGATGGATAAACCGGCACATTCTGAATAATCCATTTGCAAGATTATAGAGACATAAATTAAGTTGGCTCAGGAAGGCAAAACCAAAAAAGTTAATCATATATTCAACGAGATTAAAGAGTAATATAAAAATAAAATAAATCTAATGAAGGATTTTAACCGCAAATAAGCCTTATCATCCCATAAAGAAAAGACAGAAGAGTAATATAAAGCAGGGTCCACATGCCGGATGCAATGATCATACGTGTATATAGAACAAAATATAAGCAGTGATGACATCGTTTGCACCACCTTAGGCCGGTCCAAGGGCCTTTCGTCGGGATCCAGTTTCTTCCCGTTATCATTCACCACCCTTCCCGTTTCCTCCTCCTCCCTTCCTTCCTTGTGACCCAGCGCCAGCAGCTGCCGGCTGTCTCCGTTAACAGGGGAAGTCCCTTGTTTTGCTATGGTGGGCCCTCTCCTATCAACTTGCCATGGTATGACCCGAGATCCTTTCCACCTCAGCCTCTCGCGAGGCATGGTCAATCGCCATAAGGCTATTCCTGCCACAGATGGCTCCCAGGCAGACAAGCAAAGCGGCGGAAACAAATAAGGCGCTAGGGTTTAGGGAAGCTTGGGAGCGGAGCGGAGCGACGGAAACGAAGGAGGTGCTAGGGTTTAGGGCTTTGGAAAAGTCTTTGTACATCACCTCCGATACAGCAAGTCCTACGTAGGCTGCACTGTCTCTCCTGATTGATCCACGTGGATCCTACGTGGCTGACGATGCAGAACGGTATGACTTTGCTACGATGTTACGTTCTAATCGTGACGGCCATTAAAAGCGCTTCGCCTTTATTTTAAATTTATTGTGCAGACGAAAATGCCTTTTTCCTCCAGCCTACTTCTACCGCCATTTTTTCTTGGATTACATCTGTGCAAGAAAAACTCTTTCTTTCCCTCACTCTGGCTTTCGGATGCTAAGGAATCAGTCCAAGGTTTGAGCAAGATCCTGAGCCCGCTCTGAGGAGTCCGGTCGAAAGAAAATATTTCAGCTTCGAGGCTGGAATACCTAGCTACTGAAGTCTTTGTACAAAAACTTCTGAAGGAAATGTCATCCGCAGCACGAAGTAAAAAGTCCTTGTTCCCACTTCTTTATAAAGCTCCTTTATTACACCAACTATTTTTTCTCGTTAGATGTAGTTAATGTGTGACCAAATCGTTTAATGCATGGTAACTTCCTTAGAACAAAACAGTTATGACATTCTGGGAGTCATAACTGTTTAGAGTTTAGTGTTTTGTAGCACGAATGTCATACTCTTTTAACTATGATGTTATACCTTATGAACTGGGGTGTCGTCAGAGTGTTTTGGCCTATATTCCCCGTTATTTCCTATCCATATAGCTCTAGTATCGTTATAAAAGTTACGACACTCCAGATTTACTGTTAAGACACCGTAGTTACAAGCCTACGACACCCGTGCTCCAAATGCTGGAGAAAAGCCTTGTGACATCGCAGAGAAAATTGGGAGTATTGCGATACCCAAGTTAAAGAAATAAGACACCTCTGTTAAACAAATACGATACCCCTGTTATGTTTGGCCGAAAATCCTTTACAACACCATAGTTCAAACATCACGACACCCTAGCGACAACACTATGACACCCATGCTTATAACCTTACGACACCCAAGGAGGAATTGGCCAAAAATCATTCGTGACACCGCAGTTGAAACATTCGATACCTTAGCGCAACGCTATGACACCCATGCTTATAACCTTTGCGATCTTCGTATGTTGCTTTTCGGGGTGTCATAGCTTGTTCTATGGGGTGTCTTTAACTGCTAAAGGGTGTGTCGTGCTTATAACTGACGCTGGAGAGAAGGCCCGCGATACCCAAGTTATGTTCACCCAAAAAAGATCTACGACGTCGTAGTTGAAACATTAAGACACCCAAGCATCAACACTACAACCCCGTACTCATAAGTGACCATGGAGAAGAATCCCCGACACCCAGGAGCAATTCGGCCAAAAATCCTTTCGACACCCCAGTTGAGACCTTACGACACCCTAGCGACAATGCTACAACACCCGTGCTTATAGCTTTAAGGCGACGATACCCCGCTTTAATAGTCCCCTCATGGTGTCATCGCCTTAAAGCTAGGGTATCATCAGATGCGAGCGGGTGTCGTTAACAACCTGAGTCGGGGATGTCGTCGGTCCCCCCTAACAGTCCCCGCATGGGAGCCATCGCCTTAAAGCTAGGTATCGTTAGATGAGAAATAGGGTGTCGTTAACAGCCTGAGTCGGGGATGTCATCATTCGCGACACCCCAGTTGAAACCTTACGACACCCTAGCACCAATTCTACACCACGTGCTTATAACTGACCATGGAGAGAAGGCCCGCGACACCCCACGATGAATTCGGCCAAAAAATAGTGAGGACACCCCAGTTGAATTATTATGAAACCCAAGTTACAAACCTAAGACACCCGTTCACGCTTAGGAGAAAACTTTATCATATCCCAGGATGAAATCGATAAAAAAATAGTGATGACATCCAAGCTCCCTTATCCTTCAGTCTCAATCGATGCTAACAGGACACTCCTCATGCTTCGGCGAGTCTGAGCAATATACCACACTTCGGCTGAAACTTATGAGTTCACTTATCTCAGGGACGCTATACCTTAGCCTCGTCAAGATCACCAAATACCCCCTAAGAGGATGGTCCGTTTGGTAAGGCTCACATGATAAGAGCAATGGCAGCAAACACAAAAGTTACTAAAATTTCTTTTATTCATCACACAAAAAAAGACAAGAAGAAAAGAAAAGAAAAAAGTACAGAGCCCTCACTGGGGCTTGTCATCTTCTCCGAGCGCTGCCGAGCTCCCCCACGCTGCGGGGCTAACTCGGCGATCTGGCGCTAGGAGGGACGCTACTTGCCCCTCCAGCGGCTGTTGGCCCGATGCAGGAGCTCGATCTCTCTCATTGAAACGGCCAGGTATTGCTCGGCGCCCTGTGGAGTCGCTCGCGATTTGCGAGCGACGACGCCAAGACCTCCCCATCGACGGTTACCGTAGTGCGGCTCCCATGGGGCCCCCACGGCCACTGACGCCGCTGCTTGGCGCTTCAGTCGATCGCCCCTCGCCTCAGAAGCCATCTCAGTATCCAAAAATTTTGGAAGATCAGCTAAAAAGGTGATTAACGATGGCATTCCCCCATCCATATTTAAGCTACTCCTGGCGGGTGTTTCGATTGCCCGAGCTATCAGCTCGCCCCTATCGTGGAAACTCGCCACGTGCCACCATCTCAGTGGGCGCTCACAGGAAACGAAGGGTTGCACCCCCTTGCTGAGTTTCGGGGGATGGGGAACAAAAACCATTACTGAAGAGAGTGTCGGAAAACCAAATACACGGTTACCGTAGTAAGCTTTACGACGTCCCAAGAGAAAACCGGTTGGAAGTATTATGACACCCAAGTTATGTTCACCCAAAAAAGATCTACGACGCCGCAGTTGAAACCTCACGACACTAGTACCAATGCTGCGACACCCATGCTTAAAACTGACCACGGAGAGAATCCCCGCGATACCCCAGAAGAAATTCGGCCGAAAATCCTTCGCGACACCCCAGTTGAAACCTCACGATACCCTAGCACCAATGCTACGACACCCGTGCTTATAACTGACCATGGAGAGAATCCCTGTGACACCCTAGGAGGAATTCGGCCGAAAATCCTTCGCGACACCCAGTTGAAACCTCACGACACCCTAGCACCAATGCTACGACACCCGTGCTTATAACTGACCACGGAGAGAATCCCCGCACCCCAGGAGGAATTCGGCCAAAAATCCTTTGCGACACCCCAGTTGAAACCTCACGACACCCTAGCACCAATGCTACGACACCCGTGCTTATAACTGACCACGGAGAGAATCCCGCGACACCCCAGGAGGAATTCGGCAAAAATCCTTCGCGACACCCCAGTTGAAACTCCGATACCCTAGCACCAATGCTGCGACACCCGTGCTTAAAACTGACCACGGAGAGAATCCCCGCAACACCCCAGGAGGAATTGCCAAAAATCCTTCGCGACACCCCAGTTGAAACCTCACGATACCCTAGCACCAATGCTACGACACCCGTGCTTATAACTGACCACGGAGAGAATCCCCGCGACACCCCAGGAGGAATTTGGCCAAAAATCCTTCGCGACCCCCAGTTGAAACCTCACGACACCCTAGCACCAATGCTACGACACCTATGCTTATAACTGACCACGGAGAGAATCCGCGACACCCTAGGAGGAATTTGGCCGAAATCCTTCGCGACACCCCAGTTGAAACCTCACGACACCCTAGCACCAATGCTACGACACCCATGCTTATATCTGACAATGGAGAGAATCCCCGCGACACCCCAGAGGAATTCGGCAAAATCCTTCGCGACACCCCAGTTGAAACCTCACGACACCCTAGCACCAATGCTATGACACCCGTGCTTATAACTGACCACGGAGAGAATCCCCGCGACACCCCAGGAGGAATTCGACCGAAAATCCTTCACACACCCAGTTGAAACCTCATGACCCTAGCACCAATGCTACGACACCCGTGCTTATAACTGACCACGAAGAGAATCCCCGCGATACCCAGGAGGAATTCGGCCGAAATCCTTCGCGATACCCCAGTTGAAACGTTACGATACCCTTGGTATAAACTTATGACACCACTACGATAAATTTGAACTAGGTAGGAATTTTGACGTCACCCTAGTTGTAATTCGATGACACCCTAGTAACTCAGCTATGCCATCTTTTCGAGAAAAGTTGCATAACGTGGTTGGTTCCTACGGGTTTGCATATCGGCGATATGATCGTGGCGCTCCTGGTGTCCTTTTATATTTCTCTGAGGTCGGCATAAAAAATTTTTTGAACCCTAGAGGTCCTTCGTTTGTTGCTCGAGAAGCCACTGGTGTTCTAAATTTTTTCCATAGTTCTTTCTTCCATCTACTTCATTCATGGAGATGAGTGCTTTCGTTTGTGGACGAAGACCGCGAACAAAGAAGAACCAGAAGGAGAAAATGGTGGAACAGAGCAAGGACATCGTTCTTCATTCGAATGAGGATGCATCTCCTTCAGGTATGTTTATCCCTTTGTTAAGATATTATGACATCCTCTCTTAAAATGTCATGACACCCTAGTTCATACATAATGGCACCCAGCTGACTAGTATGTTTTACCCCCTATTTCAGATGACATGAAAATTATTCCAGTCCCCGAGTGAAGGCTTTCCAGCTGTTTAAGAATAGTTGCAGGCCCACCATATACGTTCAGAAGGTTTGGAAGATGGGGTTTACCAGACAACATACAAAACTTATTCGAAGGACCCATTTGGTGCCTTCGTCGACATGCAGACTTTCACAGTCGATGGGCGACTGCTAGCAGACATCATAAGATGTCACAATGGAGGCGACGAGTTTATTTTCTGTGGTAAGCCGGTTCTATTCAGTGCCGACGAAGTCGTACTTATTCTTGGTCTTCCAGCTCATGGGAAGAAGATCGACACCTCCAGCCAGTTGTTCAACGGAAGGTTGTTCAGACGATTTGGCCAGGGTTTAGATCTTCGTCAAGAAGGTTTGGAGAAGTTAATTTTCTGACTCTGATCATCTAAGGTACAGGAAGATGTCGAGGACATCGTCAGACTTTGGATCGCCTACATGTTTGCCAGTTTTTTGGCTCTAAAGTCTAATCAGAGATGTCCACGGTATCTCATCCAGCACTTGGATGACTTAAGTCAACTGGATAGATCGACTGGGCTTCGGTATTCAAGGAGCTGATTGTTCTGGCTCTCCCAGAAGTAGCTGCTTGCTTGCGTTCCGAGGAGTTGGTCCACTCAAAGAGAGCACAAAAGGTTAGGAGGCAGCCTACCCTGTTCGGATGCTCGGCAGCGCTGGTGGTAAGATTATTGAGATGCAGAAATAGTATCTTTAGTATAATTTCTTTGTTAATATTATATTTTTTATATCCAAAAATTATCATGTTTAGGCGTGGTTCCTCGAGCATACATCAATGAGAGCACTAGCATATCCCGATAAACTGCCCCGGCTGTTGAAGTGGTATGATAACCAAATAAAGATCCAGTCGGTTCGGGTTGCCAACGTGCAGCCTCACGACTTGGTAAGCTAATACATTGCTTCATTGCTCTGACCATATTTTTCCACTTAATGTATTAATATTTTCACTTAATATTAATTTGTTTATCGTCTTGCTTTGCAGTTGGAAGTAGCTACTGTACCACTGTCAAAGGAGCGTTGGCTTCTCAGTCAACAGACAGTAGCATCGCCTGAACCAACAGAGCGTTGCGAAAGCTATGCCGAGTTGAGGATTGAATTGGCCTGCGTTAAGGATCAACTCAACGAGCTCAGGCACAGGCTGTCCATTGCTGAGAGCCTCCTCAGTTTCATGCTTAGAAAGGAAAGCAATGCAATAAATAAGGAGGACAAGGGAGATGGGAAGACAGAGGAGGGGCATTCCCTGGACTGTCTTCTGAGCTTGTTAAAGGAAATACTGAGGAGAATAAGATGGAGGAGGAGAATAAGATGGATGAGGACCAAGAGGAGAAGAGATTGGAGGGGGAATCCCTGGACGATAAAACAGAGCATGAGATTGAAAATAAAGAGGAGGAGAAGAGCGGGGAGGGGCATTCTACGGAGGGCCAAGAGGAGTCCAAATTTGATAAGAAACTTGGCACCCTGCTCCAAAGGGTGATGATGTTGACATAGAAATCGTTGGAATGCCTTCTCTTGTTAGGAGGGTTAAAAAAGAGCCGAGGAAGCGAAAAGCATCCAAGGTCAGAGAGATTCTTATGAGACAACCCGTCCTAGAAAGTTATCGAAGACAGTGGGCACATCAAAGCCCAGCACAACGGTCGAAGATGACCAAATTATTATAAATTTTTTTTTGAGCGAATGACTAACCGACGAGACCGTGTAAACCAATAAGTTGGTGGCGTTGTAACAAGGAAAGGTTTTTGGGATCTCATTAACAATAATATGATAATAGATGATGTAAGTATCTCAAGAAACCTTTTCTAGTTGTTGATTTTAGAATTATATTAATCGATTTACATTCCATTGGCAGATAATTGATGCCGGCCATGAGTTTTTGATGTGCAACTGGACAGAGCATCCGGACCGATACCATAAGTGCATCTTTGCATCAGTTTTCGTATCCGCTATGTGTCTGAATTCTCCATTAACTCCTCATGAACTCGCTGCATCATCAGGGGCTTCGATATTTGACGATGTATCCGATGAAGATAAGGCCCAATTCCGGTTTCTATTCACCATAATAAACTCCGATAACTCGCACTGGCATCTTGTTGCTGTCGACATGGAAAAAAGGTGTTCATGCACCTGAATTCATTAAAACACAATGCCAGGTACAAGGCCAATGCAAAGAAATGGTATATAACTCTTGGCCACATATTCCATATCTACTACGATAAGGAGGAGGTGATGACTTGGCCGATGGAAGAGATTTCGGATTGCCCAAGTCAACCGACCGGATCGTTGGATTGCGGCTTATACTGTCTGAGATATATGAAATGTCTTGCTTGATGAGACAATCCTGATATGAAGATGGATTTCATGGTGGAGGAAGTAAGAGAATATCGGCGATAATTAGCTGCAACGATATTGAGAGAGGGCCTCAACCAAAAGATCAACGACCTTGTCGCAAACTGTTCTTAATTTTTTTATTCTTCTTTCATTGAAAATTTAATGTAATTTATTCATATTAACACTGTTTCATATTGAATGCAAATGTAAATATTTTATATTAAGAATATGGTTGTCCTCGATTTATTCATATTTATGCCTTTTCTACTTCACAATTTCTTGAGTTTTCATATATGATGTCATAAATTGAAAACTAAAATGTCGTAAATTGAGAATGAGTATCGTAGGATTTTTGCCTTTTGGGTGTCATCGAGCTAAAGCTAGGGTGTCATTAGCCCAGAGCTGGGGTGTGGTCGCACTAAAAGCATTGGTGTCCTTTCGTGAGAAGGTGTCGTAGGATTTTTTCCTTTCGGGTGTCATCGAGCTAAAGCTAGGGTGTCGTTAGCCCAGAGCTGGAGGGTCGTCGCGCTAAAAGCATTGGTGTCCTTTCGTTAGAACAGGGGTGTGTAGGATTTTTGCCTTTCGGATGTCATCGAGCTAAAGCTAGGGTATCGTTAGCCCAAAGCTAGGGTGTCATCATGCTAAAAGCATTGTGTCCTTTCGTGAGAATAGGGGTGTCGTAGGATTTTTGCCTTTTGGGTATCGTCGAGCTAAAGCTAGGGTATCGTTAGCCTAGAGCTGGGGGGTCATCGCGCTAAAAGCATTGGTGTCCTTTCATGAGAACAGGGATGTCATAGGATTTTTCCTTTGGGTGTTGTCGAGCTAAAGCTAGGGTGTCATTAGCCCAGAGCTGGGGTGTCGTTGCGCTAAAAGCATTGGTGTCCTTTCGTGAGAACAGAGGTGTCGGTAGGATTTTTGCCTTTCGGGTGTCGTCGAGCTAAAGCTAGGGTGTCGTTAGCCCAAAGCTGAGGGGATCGTCACGCTAAAAGCATTGGTGTCCTTTCGTAAGAACAGGGGTGTCGTAGGATTTTTGCCTTTTGGATGTCGTCAAGCTAAAGTAAGGTTGTCGTTAGCCCAGAGCTGGGGTATCGTCGCGCTAAAAGCATTGGTGTCCTTTCGTGAGAACAGGAGTGTCATAGGATTTTTGCCTTTCGGATGTCGTCGAGCTAAAGCTAGGGTGTCGTTAGCCCAGAGCTGGAGTGTCGTCACGCTAAAAGCATTGGTGTCCTTTCGTGAGAATAGGGTGTCGGTAGGATTTTTTTCTTTCGGGTGTCGTCGAGCTAAAGCTAAGGTGTCGTTAGCCCAGAGCTGGGGGGTCGTCATGCTAAAAGCATTGGTGTCCTTTCGTGAGAACAGGGGTGTCGTAGGATTTTTGCCTTTCGGGTGTCATCAAGCTAAAGCAAGGGTGTCGTTAGCCCAGAGCTAGGGTGCCGTCGCGCTAAAAGCATTGGTGTCCTTTCATGAGAACAGGGGTGTCATAGGATTTTTGCCTTTTGGGTGTCTTCGAGCTAAAGCTAGGGTGTCGTTAGCCCAGAGCTGGGGTGTCGTCGTGCTAAAAGCATTGGTATCCTTTCATGAGAACAGGGGTATCATAGGATTTTTGCCGTTCGGGTATCGTCGAGCTAAAGCTAGGGTGTCATTAGCCCAGAGCTGGGGTGTCGTTGCGCTAAAAGCATTGGTATCCTTTCATGAGAACAGGGGTATCGTAGGATTTTTGCCTTTCGGGTGTCGTCGAGCTAAAGCTAGGGTGTCGTTAGCCCAGAGCTGGAGTGTCGTCATGCTAAAAGCATTGGTGTCCTTTCATGAGAACAGGGGTGCCATCGCTTTAAAGTGAGGATGTCGTTAGGCGAGAGCTGGGGTGTCGTAACAGTGCAAGCGTATTCGTAAAATATCAAATCCTCTTGGCAGACGAGATGAGCACTTCATTTGGCTGAAAAAGCACCCTAGTTACAAAGCACTTCATTTGCGACCAAGACACCCTAGTTACAAAGTTACGACACCCGTATTTTATATGTGCTACTGTGTTAGTTGATTCAATACATAAGCATCAAACTCGTCCATCAAAGTTTCGAAAGGTGGTACAATTCTTTCCATGTCCTCTCCGGTGTTAATTGACTGCATACAAGTCTGCCTGTTGCTTGAAGCAGCTCTTACTTCATTTTGCATTGGTGGAGCGTCAACGGTTACCTTGACCAGATTTTTCTTGATCTTTTTGACTTCTTCTTGACTCCACTCTTTAATCTGTTCTCTCTTGGGCGACCTTTCATCCTAATTTGCTGAGGATCTTGAATTACAAGCTCTGTACTTGGCTTAGCTGCGCAGTTAGCATCCACGACAATTTTGAATATAGGTGTTAGACCATCCATCACTAAATTAAATGCATCTTCAGACATGGAGGCTATCTCTGCGAGCTTCATCATCCGATGACTCAGCAAACTATATCTATAATCAATAACATAATGTTATCGAAAACATATATTAAGACATTTCAAATAAAAAACTGTCACTTACCGTGATTTTCGTGTGCTTTTATCACAACCTTCAGTATTGCAGTCGAAATCATCGAATTGGTATTTCATGTCCTTGCACCATCTCTTCAAGAAGTATTTATCTGGTAAACGAAATACGTCGCTTTGATGAAGAACCAACAAGGCATGCCTACACAGGTACCCTTAAACTGAAAGGATCGATACTGGCATTGGACATCCTCAATATTTCTATCGTATGACACGATATATTCTTTGATCATCTCCTTGCCGATTCCATCGACTTCAATCCTTTCATATGACTTTACAGAATATACGCAACAGTCATCAGCTTCTTGATCAATTTAGTATTTGATGCAGCCATTTCAAGGATCTCATTCTAAATTTTTGAAAATGCGCCTTGTATACCTTCCTGCAGCTTGTCTCTCAAAAGGTGATGATGTCTTTAGGAAAGCAATTGTTTGCAATGTCCTATTATCTTCCTCATTTTCGGCCTCGTACCTTTTCTCCAAGGCATCTTTGTACTTACCTATAAACTCCGTTAGTGTAGTCTTCGAATTTATAAACCCATTGAAGAAGTGATTTATGCCCTCGCTCCTTTGTAAAGATGACATCCCTGTACATAATTTTGTCAAAAAAAGAAGCGTTGAATGCGAACATGAACCAAAGACAATGACATACAAACCTGCAAAGAATGTATCCTTTAGGTAAACTGGACCCATTTTTTTCGACATTCGTAAAGGACATTGAACCAATCTATAGCCTTGCATTCTTTATATTTCTCCATAACATGTGCCCAACTTTCCTCGAATGACTGTATGGTTAATGAATCATATATCGCTTCATCGAAATAAACCATAAATTTGGGATTTGCTATGTAAATGTGGCCAATCTTTTTAGGTATCTTCTTCAATATATGCCAAAGACAAAATCGATGTCGTGTGTTAGGAAAAACTTTTTAACAGCAGCCTCGATTGCCTTATCTTGGTCAGTTATTATGGCAATAGGTGCTTGACCACCATTTGCATCCAGCCATGACTGAAAAACCCATTTATATGTCTTAGTACTCTCATTAGACAACAATGCGTAACCAAGCAAGGTGGACTGTCCATGATGGTTGACCCCGACGAATGGACAAAAAGGCATTTGATATCTATTTGTCAAGTAGGTCGAGTCAAAGCTTAGAACATCACCGAAGTATGTGCATGCCAATCTTGACCTTGGATGAATCCAGAAGTGTTGACCCAATTATTGATTTTGATGATTAATAAAAGACATGAGTATATTTACTATGTTTCTGATAGAATTAATAAGTGTTTCAGGGATTAAAAATGTTTAATCAATCAAAAGGAATAGTTGACCCAATTATTGATTTTGATGATTAATAAAAGACATGAGTATATTTACTATGTTTCTGATAGAATAATAAGTGTTTCAGGGATTAAAATGTTTAATCAATCAAAAGGAATAAAGATATAAGTTTTGAATCAAATGTTAAAAGAATTTTTCAAAGTTCAGAACTTGGAGTCGACATCCAACTAGTCAGGAGCCGACCTCAAGGCGTATCAGAAGATTTCTGAATTTTTTGGCACGGTCTGGAGTCGACACCCAGAGTTTCAGAGCCGACTCCAACCTGAGATATAGAGGAGTGTATTCTGTCTCAGTTTTCGGAGCCAACACCTAGAATTCGGGAGCCGATACCTGAGAGTTCAGGAGCCGACACCTAAGTTTCTGGAGCCGACTCTAACCTAAGAATAGAGAGCGTGTTTTTATGGACATTTCTGGAGCCAACACTTTTGGATTGCGGAGCCGACTCTTAAAAGCGACGAGCCGACATTAACTTTTCTGGAGCCGACTCCTCAACAACTTTTTATTGCTATTTTTGGATACCCGATTTGGAGCCGACACCTGAAAAGTTGGATCCGACTCTAACCTGTCAGGAACAGATTTTCATTTGTTAGAACAGATTCCAACGGTAAGATTTCTTTTTACCTAACCTCTAACGACTATTTTTCTTTGTCTCTAGGATATCCAGATCTCACAACGGCTAGATTTCAACCAAAGGAAAGAGAATATAAAAAGGGAGAAAAGAATCCGTTTAAAAAGAGGAAAAAAAGAAAAAATAGGAAAAATCCAAAAAGAAGGAGAAATCAAAGAGGAAAGACGTCTGCTCCTCTCATCAATCCACAAAGCTCAAAGAAATCCAAAGCTTCCAAAGGTCAAATCAAGGAGATTTTCAAAGAAAGGAAAAGCTTCATCTCAACTCCAAAACGTGAAGAATCTAGCTGAGGCTGATTCAACACTTCAAAGGAGGAAAAGAAGAAAAGAAGAAAAGCATACATTCAAATTCAAACAGGCTTTTCTAACCTTTTATTTTTTGTTTATTTGCTCATTAAGGAGCTTTGTATTCAAAACTCTATTTTTATTTGTTTGCTAGTTCAATCTGGGGATTGAATTAGTGGAGGTAGTATACCTCGGTACAAGTTTAGCTTGTGTTGGGTTAGTTGTGCTGGTGCCCGTGTAAAATCGGCTGGGTTCGTTGTGATCCCGGTAAAACAACAAGTTTGAGTTGTGAGCTTGGAAAACAACTCGGCTGTAATCTAGAGAGATTATAGTGTGGACCCAAGTGATCTTGGGAGTGGACGTAGGTGTTGGTTGCACCGAACCACTATAAAATTTTGTGTTTGCCGTGCCTTATTTCTCTCTATCTCTATCTCTCTTTGCTTTGCATTTTTTACTCACTCACTTAAAATTGTTAAAAAGTCTTAAATTTTTAAGAACCCAATTCACCCCCCCCTCTTGGGTTGCCATCTGGGCCAACAATTGGTATCAGAGCAAGTGCTCATTTAGTTTGATCTCACGATCAAGAGGCTAAAGATCCATATGGCAACACAAATGGTTCTTTTTGCTGAAGGTCATTCTACGAATAGACCTCCACTTTTTAATGGCTCAAACTATTCTTATTGGAAAGCTAGAATGAGGATATTCATTCAAGCTTCTGATTATGAGCTTTGGGGTGTTATATTAAATGGACCTAGTACACCCACACACCTTATTGATGGCACTATTGTTCCTAAAGCCCGAAAGGGATTGGAATGATAATGATAGGAGAATGGCTCAACTTAATGCTAAAGCCATTAATATTTATATTGTTCCTTAGATTCAAATGAATTCAACCGAATCTCTACTTGTAATTCCGCTAAAGAAATTTGGGATAGGTTGGAAATTACACATGAAGGAACAAACCAAGTAAAAGAATCAAAGATAAATATTTTGGTTCATAAATATGAATTGTTTACAATGGAACAAACTGAAACCATCACATGCATGTTCACTAGATTCACTGATATTGTGAATGGTTTGAAAAGTCTTGGAAAGTTTATACTAATGCTGATCTTGTTCGCAAAATACTCAGGTCACTACCAAGATCGTGGGAAGCAAAAGTCACAGCAATCCAAGAAGCCAAAGACCTCAATGCACTACCCTTAGAGGAGCTTCTAGGATCTCTCATGACCCACGAATTGACAATGAGGCAGCATGTTGAGGAGGAAACAAAAAGAAGAAAACCATTGCCCTCAAACTGCAGAAATGGAAGAGAGCAGCAGTGATGATGATGAAGATGATGAGGAACTGCTCTCTTGGCCAAGAAATTCAGAAGATTTATGAGAAAAGCCCTTCCAAAAAAAAATTTGGAGCAAAATGGAAGGAGAAAAGGAAAAAGAAAAGGACAAGGAAAAGAGAAAGACCCCTTATATGTTATGAGTGCAAAAAGCCAGGGCACTTTCGATATGATTGTCCTTTTGAAAAAGGCCTACAAGAAAAAGAAGAAAGCATATGGCAACATGGTCTGATGAAGAATCTTCTTCGAAGAAGAAGAAAAAAGGAAGTTGCCAATATTTGCTTCATGGCCAACGACGACGACGACAATGAGGTAAGTTCTGAAACTCAAATGATTTACATTTGATGAAATGTTTGAGGCTTTCAATGAACTTATGATTGATTTTAAATTAAAAAAAAAGTAAATTTTTGAAAAATGATAATTTAGTTTAGCTAAAAGAAAATGACTTAAGAAAAAGAAAGAAAAAAAAAGAAATTAAAAGAAAAAATCAACTAAAGAAAAATTTAAAAAGAAATAAAATAAAAATTGTTGAGAAATTTACTTAAGTCAAAAACTTAAAGATAGTCAAAAAGCTGTTTTTGA
Source organism: Calamus simplicifolius (assembly GCA_900491605.1). Taxonomy (NCBI): domain Eukaryota; kingdom Viridiplantae; phylum Streptophyta; class Magnoliopsida; order Arecales; family Arecaceae; genus Calamus; species Calamus simplicifolius. Next base: position 816,863 of record UESW01004273.1, read on the forward strand.
CAAAGCTGGTTAGGATATAACACAAAAGAAAACAAAATCAAAAGAATATTTTTGTAAAAGCCAACCAAATAATTGTTTTAATGTAATGAAAAAGGTCACAAATCCTTTGAATGCAAAAAAAAACAACAAGTTAAATATTAAAGCTAAGAAAATATGGGTTCCGAAAGGAACAATTTTATTGCTGCTAACCATGAAGGACCCAAGAAAGCTTGGGTACCTAAGCATAAAGTTTGATGATATTGCAGGAATGTCTTGTAGCCAAAAGATCAAAGAAAAAGTGGTATCTTGATAGCGGCTGCTCAAGACATATGACGGGTGACAAAGAGAATTCATCACCCTAGAAGAAAAGAAAGGTGGAGTTGTGACATTTGGCGATAACGGTAAAGGTCAAATTTGGGCCTTGGTAAAGTTCGCATAACTCCATCTATATTATTGATAATGTACTTTATGTTAATGGTTTGAAAGCATAATCTAATTAGCATAAGTCAATTATGTGATAAAACTTTAATGTTTCATTTAAATCTTCTATTGCACTGTAACTAATTCTATTGATGATAGCATTGTTTTACTGGTTATAGACATGGCAATGTATACTTAGTTGACTTAGAAAAACTATCTAGAGTAGTCATTGCCTAATTGCTGATAATGCTAACATAAATGAATTAGTTGGTTGTGGCATCGTAGATTAGGTCATGCAAGCACACACCTTATTTCAAAACTAATTAAAATGGATTTAGTTAAAGGATTACCTAAATTAGATTTTGAAAATAATAAAATATGTGATGCATGTCAATTTGGAAAACAAACTAGAAGTTCTTTAAATCTAAAAACATTGTTTCAACTTCTAGGGGACTAGAGCTACTTCACATGGACCTATTTGGACCAACTAGAACCACAAGTCTAGGAGGAAAGAAATATGGTCTAGTGATTGTAGATGATTATTCTAGATATACTTGGGTAATGTTTTTAGCTCACAAAGATGAGACTTTCTCGATGTTCCTGAAATTTTTCAAGAAAGTCACAAATGAGAAAAACTACTATAGTATCTCTAGAAGTGATCATGGAACAGAATTTGAAAATCACTTATTTGAAAATTTCTGCACTGAAAATGGAATTAATCATAATTTTTCAGCCCCTAGGACTCCACAACAAAACGGTGTAGTTGAAAGAAAAATAGAACTCTAGAAGACATGGCCCGTACCATGCTATGTGAAAGCAACTTACCAAAGTATTTTTGGGCGGAAGCAATTAACACAGCATGTTACATCTTAAACAGAGCTTTAATAAGACCAATATTAAAGAAAACACCTTATGAATTATGGAATGAAAGAAAACCAAATATAAATACTTTCATGCATTTGGATGTAAATGTTTCATTCATAATAATGGTAAAAACTTAGGAAAATTTGATGCTAAATCTGATGAAGGAATTTTCTAGGTTATTCAACAACTAGTAAGGCATATAGAATCTTTAACAAGAAAACCTTAGTAGTTGAAGAATCCATTCATGTAGTTTTTGATGAATCTTTAGCAACTGGATCTGAAAAGATTGATGATGAGGAAGATACAAACATAATTGAAAAAGATCTTGAAAACTTAATATTGAAGTATCTTCTGATCATGAACAAGAGGCTAAAGATGATGATTCACATAAGGACGATGATGTCAATATGATCATAATGATGTAGATCTTCCAAGAGACTGGAGATATGCTTATAGTCATCCTAAGGAATTGATTATAGGCGATCCATCTCAAGGAATAAGGACTAGATCATACATGAGAAATATTAGTAATCATCTTGCATTTGTATCACAAATTGAACCTAAAACTATAGAAGAAGCTGAAAAAGATAATAATTGGATGTTAGCTATGCAAGAAGAACTAAATCAATTTACTAGAAATAATGTTTGGACCTTAGTTGAAAGACCTAAAAACCATTCAGTATAGGATCAAATGGGTTTTAGAAATAAACTAGATGAAAATGGCATAGTAATTAGAAACAAAGCTAGATTGGTTGCTAAAGGATATAATCAAGAAGAAGGTATTGATTTTGATGAAACCTTTGCACCTGTAGCTAGATTAGAAGCCATTAGACTTATTACTTGCATTTGCATGTCATATGAACATTAACCTATTTCAAATGGATGTAAAAAGCGCATTTTTAAATGGACTTATTAATGAAGAAGTTTATGTAGAACAACCACCAGGTTTTGAAGATCACGAGTTTTCAAATCACGTTTTTAAATTGCACAAAGCTTTATATGGTTTGAAACAAGCACCTAGAGCTTGGTATGATAGGTTAAGTAAATTTCTAATAGAAAATGATTTTACAAGAGGAAATGTTGATAAAACTTGTTTTTAAAAGAAAAAGTAAAGATTTACTTGTAGTACAAATATACGTAGATGACATTATTTTTGGTGCTACTAACGAATCTCTTTGTCAAGAATTTGCAAAGTTAATGCAGGGAGAATTCGAGATGAGCATGATGGGAGAACTCAACTTCTTCCTTGGACTCCAGATCAAACAATGCAAGAGGGAATCTTTATCAACCAAACCAAGTACACAAGAACTACTCAAAAAGTTTGGTATGGAAACAATGAAACCCCTTGGAACACCAATGAGTCCTTCATGCAAGCTAGACAAAGATGAAGAAGGTAAGAAGGTTGATCAAAAGTATTATCGAGGTATTATCGGATCCCTTCTTTATTTAACAGCAAGTAGACCAGATATATGTTTGCAGTATGTTTATGTGCTAGATTTCAATCTGAACCTAAAGAATCACATTTAATAGCTGTTAAAAGAATTTTAAGATATCTAAATGGAACTAAAAATGTAGGTTTATGGTATTCTAGAGACTCCACATTAAACCTAATTGCATATTCAGATTCTGATTATGCTGGATGTAAATTGATAGAAAAAGCACAAGTGGTGCATGCCATTTCTTAGGCAGTAACTTAATCACATGGTTTAGCAAAAAGCAAAATTCAGTTGCATTATCAACTACTGAAGCTGAATATGTAGCAGCTGGAAGTTGCTGTGCGCAAATCCTATGGATTAAGCGACAACTTGAAGACTATGGTATCACACTTGATAAAACACCCATAAGATGTGATAATACTAGCGCAATCAATTTAACTAAAAATCCAATTCAACACTCAAGAACAAAACACATAGAAATTAGATATCATTTTATAAGGGAACATGTAGCTAATGATGAAATTTGTTTAGATTATGTAAACACTGAAGAACAATTAGCTGACATTTACAAAACCTTAAGTGAAGAAAGATTTTGTTATCTTAGAGGAGAATTAGGAATTTGTAATCCTTTTGAATAAATTTTGAAATACTTAAGGAAATTATCTAGAATTTCAATTAATTTCTTAAAATCTCAAATTTTAAGGAAAATTTATCTAGAATCAATTTGATTCTCCAATTCCAAAATTTTTTTTCAAAAATTTTCAATTTATTTTGACAAGTTGTGTTTGAAACTCGACTTTTTTCTCTGAAACTGTGGAGTCGAGCGACGACTCCTGGGAGCCGACTATGAGCGCTCGTGTTAGCGACTTGGAGTCGGCACCGACTTTATGGCGAGTCGACTCGGTGGTCCCAAATTGATTATATAGGGCAGAGTCGACACCTTCTCATTCTTCTCCTCCTACAAAAATCTCCCAAACCCTCCAAATCCCAAATACTTCCGAAATCACTCCACTCATATCTATGGCACCCAAAACGGTGGAGCTAGCAGAGCGCCGGGATGAAGAGGAAAAGGACTGTG